>CABFWO010001183.1:146456-198574 GCA_902155825.1 Timema genevievae
CCCCCCCCCCAGTACCTTTGCTTCCTAGGCGACCTCGGGCCTGCTTTCAGAGTAAATAAGGGGTACACTTGGAATAGAAATGTAAACTCAACCCGCTTCGATGGCCGCAAGGTCTATGGCGCTACTCTCACAGTAAACTAGAATGACGATTACGGGATAATCGAAGTTCGAATCTCTGTCGTGTGTACTGAGGATGATAAAAATAGGTTTCCTTTCTCCCTTCACGCAAATATGGGTACACTTTACTAAATATATAACCTTCCTAAACCCTAAAAAAAACCACTAACGTAATTAGTACATCAGCGTACAACCCGAACGGTTAGTAAGACGCGGTGCTAAAGAAAAATCGACTCGATATGAGCGAATGCCACTTAGTGACATCGAACCCTTTACCTGAAAGTGAAAGCCTATCGTGACAAATGGTAGAGAATACGTCCTTGCGAAAGAGAGAGAGAGAGAAAGCGTGTGTGTGGTGGCGGTCCATCCAAGTAGGCCAGAGATAGAGAGAGATAGAGCAATTAGCTCACCATCCATACGGTGGCGTGATCCAGCTTCCCGGTATGTACACTCAGACAAACAAAAACCATTTTACTACTATTACTATCATTAATACAGTAAAAAACCAACATAGTTTGAGTTTTGTTAATACCTGAAAAACCCGCTTCGGTGACCGCGCGGTCTAACGCGCTACTCTCTCTCACTATCCGGATAGGTAATAGTAAAACTTGGTGAGCAAAAAAAAAAACTAATTAAATATTGCTTGAAACAGAGTGTACTCTGTTCGATGACCCGATGATGACTGGATGAGATGTGGTTCCGTCCGCGCCTTCCCAATTGCCCAGTGACCCGATGACTATGACGAGTCACTATGACGACAAGAACCAACTTGACCTCTAGTCCGTCACAGTCCTGAGTCACTCCAATATCCGCTATTCCAGTCCTTGTACTATAGTACTAGCCATGTATGAGGGACGTTGTAGTCCGTCACAGTCGTAAGTCACTCCAATATCCTCTATTCCAGTCCTGGTACTATAGTACTAGCCATGTTGAGGGACGTTAAAGTCCGTCACAGTCGTAAGTCACTCCAATATCCACTATTCCAGTCCTGGTACTACACTACTAGCCATTTCTGAGGGACGTTGTAGTCCGTCACAGTCGTAAGTCACTCCAATATCCGCTATTCCAGTCCTGACACTACAATACTAGCCATGTATGAGGGACGTTGTAGTCTGTCACAGTCGTAAGTCACACCAATATCCGCTATTCCAGTCCTGATACTATAGTACTAGCCATGTTGAGGGACATTAAAGTCCGTCAAAGTCGTAAGTCACACCGATATCCGATATTCCAGGGCTGCTGGTCGCGATTTATGGAGGCAAGTATTCCCTTGTAAGCGAGCTATATAGGCCAGTCAGCACCTGTATTCCCTTGTAAGTGTGCTATAGATGTCAATCAACACCTTTATTCCCTTGTAAGTGTGCTATAGATGTCAATCAGACACCTGTATTCCCTTGTAAACAAGTTATATAGGCCAGTCATCACCTGTATTCCCTTGTATATGGGCTATAGATGTCAATCAACACCTTTATTCCCTTGTAAGTGTGCTATAGATGTCAATCAACACCTTTATTCCCTTGTAAGTGTGCTATAGGTGTCAATCAACACCTTTATTCCCTTGTAAGTGTGCTATAGATGTCAATCAACACCTTTATTCCCTTGTAAGTGTGCTAAAGATGTCAATCAGCACCTGTATTCCCTTGTAAGTGAGCTATAAAGACCAATCAATGCTTGTATTTTTTTGTAAGTGAGCTATAGAACCTATAGGTAAAAGATTGTACCAGAACGCTATTTATTTACGTTATTACTAATTTAAGGAGATTTTCACCATCTAAAAGTAGATATTGATATAAACGAGATTAATTAAAAAGAAGCACGCTCCGTTGACAGCATCATAAGGCATAATTTTAAAATAAACTGGACTGCTGATCGCAAGGTGATTAAGGTGCGAATCCCGTACGGGTGTACTGAGGTTGGTTTTATATTACCGCTCCTCGCAAATGCGAATAAACTTCCTCTAAATTCAACTCCCTCATCCTTGGAACGTTAGAATAATTAGTGCTTATGCGTATAGCCCTGACAGGTAGTTGCGGTGCTAAAAAAAAAAGTATTAAGCAAAGAAAAATAGTGCACAGTTAGAAGACTTTTTAAAATTACTAAGTCATTATCAATAAACTAAAACGAAAATAAGAGTGTTAAGGTGATATTTAAGGTGATATTTAAGGTGATATTTAAGTGGTTTATACCGTCGATCAAATGTTTTATTTGAGAGTATTAATGTATTCTTTTTGAATGAATACATCGTGGCACCTGCTTTGGTGGCCGTGTGGTCAAAAGCGCTACTAATTAATTAATTTAGCACCGTGTCTTACTACCCGTTCGGTTTATACGTTTAATTACTAACTACGCTAATGGGTTAGGAATTGGGAAGATTGAATTTAAAGGAAGTGAACCTGCATTTGCATGAAGGGAGAGTGGGAAAACTATTTAGGAAAAAACACCCCAGTTCACCGGACCGAGATTAGAACCTCGATCTCCCCGTCCTCGGCAGTCTAGCTCAACACGAAACTAGCGCGTTAGCTAACTACTCCACCTAGGCGGATCAAAAGCGCTACTCTCGAGGTAGATTAGACTGTTGATAGCGGGGAGACCGAGGTTTGAATCTTGGTTGGTGTGCCTAGGAAGGTTTTTCTAAAATAGTTTTTCATTCTCCCACCACGCAAACGCGGGTGAAGTTCCTGTAAATATAGCCTTCCTAATCCCTAACACCATTAACTTAATTAGTACATAAGCGTATAACTTAAACGGGTAGTAAGAGATCTCGCTAAAATTAAACTCTATCGTGGCGAGTAGTGTAGTAAGTATATGGCTACCAGGCGTGGCTAAACCGCAACAAAATTGGGGGAAAACATGATACGCGATCTTTCTTGGAATGGCTGATAAAAGACGGATGCGTCACTACACAAAGTTATCACATCACTGCGATTCTGACGGTGGATTGCTAGAAAAGATCGATTTATTCTAAAGAGAAAATCTGGAACGAAAGGTGTCCATCAGGGGGAATAACGCGCCGTCTCATAGGTGTTTCATTTAGGCGCCAGACTAGGTCGGCGAGAAAGTATCAATCGCTGTCAGGCCGCACGGTTTGAAATACTACCATCTTTGTCGTTTTATGGAACTACTTCCTTATTACGTCTAAACCTATACTCCCCTTTAGCCCTTCACCTACAACCACACTTTGTCATGTCAATAAGAAAGAGGGGAAAGAAAACTACGAAACTTCTTTATCTCAAGGTTAAGTGGAAAGCTTGCAGCTAGTTCTCGAATTTCTTAAAAACTTTGTTGTGAACCTATCATAAAACTACTGTATTTGTTAGAAGAAGGCTAATAAATCTAGAGCTCTTTTTTCATCAAGCCTAGTCTTATAGTTGCGGAAAAATGACTGAAAAGTCTTTGAAAAGGATTTAATGTTACATTTTCACACCATTTTTTTCCATCAATAAAACCAAAATTAAATGGTTTTTAAGTAAAAAAGATCCCTTTTGGAATATTTATACTTTATTTGGGTGTGAACCAATATTTTGAAATATCGCATCGTAGAATTAAATATTGCGTTAGAGCTGAACATCTGCGCGGCAACTACCTAAATAAAGATAAAGATAATATTTCCCCATAGCGAGATACTATGTTTAAATTCTAGAATGTAGAGGGATGATTCAGTGGTAACGTGTCGCGCATATGCCTCTCTGTGAGGAGTATAATTAGCAATGGTAATAAGTTTTACACGCGTACCATATCACACGAGCGGTTACGTGATTATTCATGTCGCCTTCTGGTATATAGTGAGCATCGGAAGGTGGAGGTTTTTTTCGTCGCGTATTTACTATCCGTTTGGTTTGTACACATATGCACAAATGGCGCTTCTTTTTAGGGACGAGTAAGGTGGAGTTTATAAGAAGTGTACCTGGATTTGCGTGGAGGGAGAGTGGAAAATAGTTTAGTAAAAATCACCCTCATAGCATCCGACCGGGATTCGAACCCCGATCTTACTGCCATCGGCAGTCTAGTCTATTGTGATAGTAAATGCTTTACCCAGTTGAACGCTGCCATTTTTCGACCATAACAGTATCTTGGAGGAGAATTAAACAGAAACCCTCGGTAGGAAACGTTAAATAGTAAATGATTTAAATAAAAGTATTCGTTTAAAAAGATCATGATTGCATTTTGTCATTCATTTATATTATTGATAGAAATATGTATAAATATATATTTATAATGCTAATTTGTTTTGTGAAAGTGTCTTTGCATGCATATTTCATAATACACTTCGGGGGATTAATCAACTTTTTTACCAGCTTCGATGGCCGCATGGTCTAAGTCACTATTCTTACATTGGACTAGACTGCTGATGACAGGGAGATCGAGGTTCGAATCTCAGTCAGGTGTACTGAAGGTGGTTTTCTTAAATGGTTTTCCACTCTCCCTCCACGCAAATGCGGGTACATTTTCTATGAAACATAACCATCTTAATCCCTTAATCCTTCAGCGTAATTATCCTAGTACATTAGCGTACAACCCGAACGGATAGTAATACGCATTGTTAAAAAAAAATTGGAGTAAAATTTGAAAGATTCTACCAACCAAAAATAAAATTTATATTTGGGTATTTAAAGTAATTTGTTTACTAACTAATACGTGTTGTTTGTGGGCCTGTACTACGTTATTGAAATTACTAAAAATATATATATCATATATTTGACCCTTGTGATGAAACACTTTGGACCCAACCTGCCTTAGACTATGCGGCCACCGAAGCAGGTACAGTGAAAATTGTCTACGACTCCATTTCTACCTTTCATTTCACCTAACAGATGCATGACGTCATCTCCACACATTTCAAGAGAATGGGAGATAATCTCGCTGGACAGTTGATATCCATTTCCGTTCAGGATATCGATACTAAGAGTCGTGGGTTCGCGTTCTGTTTGTATATATATATATGCTTGTCCTGTCACATCAAGTTAAGTTTGCCTGCTGGTCAACCTTCGAGATAAAAACAAAACACAAACAACAAAAGGTGGGGAAAAAAAAAGAGCAATGTATTGCTCTCGTGCCCTTCATCCTTTGTCGATATCCCTTCCGTTTAGAAAAAAAAAAGTCCCTACTTCCCCCTCTTTACAATAGACTGGAGTCACACTTGACTGCCCTTCAACACAATGTACCCCCTTCACGTCCCGATGCTTCCCTTGTTCAGGGTGAAACTGATCCTTGACAGTAAAAAAAAAAAAATCTAACAAAACAAATAAAAGAAAACACTTTCGTGATAGACTGTTTATTGATAGCCCGTGCCCGTTTTCACGGATATACAGAACACAAAACAAGACCCTCTTCATTGATATTATACAGACTGTTTTTATTTTAATTATTTCTATTACAGTCCAATTTTCATAGGAAGAACCTTATACGACGCCTAGAAAAGCTACTAGATCTACTTTTACGTACGCCAGGTTATGTAATCTGCGGCTGTCCCTTTTGATAGGTAATAATAATAATAATAATAATAATAATAATAATAATAATAATGTCGTGTGTGCTACATCAATCTGTATCTCTGTTTGTGAACAAATCAGCCAGTACTAATGTACCGTTGCCCAGGGGACGCCCGAATGTACTAACCGTACATCCTTTCCGTGGAGGATCTTTCCATGTCCTGATGAGATGAGGTGATGGTGATAGTGAATAGGATGGGGTGGAGCTTAGAGATGAACATTTTCCGGGAAATTTTGAATCGGAAAATTTTCCAGAAAAGGTTCCGCAGTGGTGGCTTGCGATGGAGAGGTTAAATCGTAGAGATGGCACCTAGAGCCGATTATACTTCAAAATATAGTGTGTTAAGAGACGAGTTGGTTACCATAAGTGTGTGTGTGTGTGGGGGGGGGGGGGGAGGGACAAATGTTGGACCATCCTTAAAATTGTTTTAATTAACTTTTGATGATAAAATATTTAAGTATGATTTATGAACAGCGGATCTACAAAGGCTCGCATTCATTTGTTTCTTTACTACTCTTTTTAGCACCACGTCTTACTACCCATTCGGTTTTTATGGCTATGTACTAATCACGCTAATGTGTTAGGGATGAGGAATGTTGAATTTAGAGGAATTGCACCCGTGAGAGTGAAAAACTATTTAGGAAAAACCGCCCTCAGTGCAACCGACTGGTATCGAACACCGATCTCCCTGTGATTGGCAGTCGAGTTTATTGCGAGAGTAGTTCGTTAGACCGTGCGGCCACCGAAGCTCATTTAATGATATTTCTGATGTTAACGCCCTTAGGAAAAATTAATCTTAAGTATAAACGTTGACATTTGGGATATCTATATCTAGATTACATTAGTTCCATTTAATCAGTTGAAATTATTTTACGGAAATAATAATTGAAAATTTTCCACCTGGGAAAATTTTCTGGAAAAAATATATGGAGAATTTTCCGTCTCACATCTCTAGGTGGAGCCAATGAACCAAACTCTGGTGACCATGGAAATTATTTCCCTTTCGATAAGAATTCCCCTGTACCAGCCGCGAATCGAACCTGGGACCTCTAGGTCAGCAGCCAGAGGCCGGTTATCAATAACTATAAAATAACACTAGTAAAAATTTTGTCAATGTGGGGTACAAATAAAATATGTTTGTATTTTCAAAAAGGTATTTCCTATGAAAATTGAACTGTAGTTGAGTAGACGTATTTTTTGCTCACAGTAGGGGGGTTTGAAAAACAGTCGGGGGTCAGTCTAGATATTTAAATTGCGCTTTGTTTTGTTAAAACTCCTCCTGTTTGAAAATAAAATACTAGCAGTTATGCATTATGCAATTTATGCTTTGTGATTTCTTTGCACGTTCTGACGTTTACGTTGCTCTTTTTTTAATAATAGCCTACTAGGGCGTTAAAAAGAGTTTAATGTTTAGCCGTCTTGAATTGAAAATTACGTGGATATTGAAGCACGTATGGTGTTTTCGGTGAATATATTTTAGATTATGTGACGATCTTCTTGGTTGTCATTGATCGGAGAGGCCGGGGTTCTATTATCTCGGACCGAATACAATGGAAATAGTTTTTCTGTATGTGACTCAACCAAACTACTTTCACACAAATGTTGATATATCTTTTCTAAGCAAGCTTGTTCATCCTACCTCATTGATTAACCGTACCGACCCACTTTGGAGGCCACGTGGTCTAACACGATACTCTCGCAATAGACTCAAGACTGCCGATGACGGGGAGATCAAGGTTTCGAATCTTGGTCAGGTGTACTGAAGGTGGTTTTTCCAAAAGTTTTTCCACTTTCCCTCCACAAAAATGTGGGTACACTTCCTTTAAATTCAAACTTCCTCGTCCCTTGCCCATTATCCTAGTAAGTAGCCTACAGTAGCCCCATGACTTCTTTGGTGCTGACTGACAGCTGACGGCTTTAAAAAGCTACCAGACCAAATTATGTATCCCTACGCCGAACAATATGATCTGCAAAAACATGTGTTTATCAGCTGTCACTTCTGACAGTCAAAATTTAGGTATATACCTAAATGTTGACTGTCAGAAGTCAGCTGTGCGCTGTCAGTCAGCACCAAAGAAGTCATGGGGCTACTGTACATCAGCGTATAACCTGCGTGATTAGTAAGACAGGTGCGATAGTAAATTAAATGCTCATGGAATAGGGATGAAGAAGGTATAATTTCAGTGGAAATGTACCCACGTTTTGCGAGAAAGCGTAAAACCATTTAGGTAAAATAAATCGCATTACATCCCACCGAGATTCGAACCCCGATATTTCCCCATGACCGGCAAACCTGTCTAACACGAGAATGACGCATTATACCGTGCGACCATTGATGCGACTTACATGAAAGTAGGTGTGATAGCATTATTTTAGAGGTGTCATATAGTTTCTTACCGTGGTGATTCACCTCTAGCGACGACGTGTGTTTTTTTTCTCCAGATGTGTGACCATTATGTCCCAGATGTCAAGGTCACCCACCACACGTCAGGACGGGACAGGTGTTAGGGGGCACTTAACGTGATATTGTCGTGACTATCTGGCCATGGCTGGACCATGGCCAGACCTTGTTTGGCCACTGCTTTTCACGGCTGGACTCTCTTTACGAACCGTGTGGAAGTTCAGCAACAAATGCCTTAGGAAATGGGATCAAAGAAAAATATTGATACTTTATTTATTTCTAGTATCGGAAGACAGGTTTTGATACAGAATAGTGAATACATTGTAGACATGAGCAGAAGAAAAGTAGATACATTGTGAATATGAGTAGAAGAAGAGTAAATACATTGTGAATATGAGTAGAAGAAGAGTAAATACATTGTGAAATTGAGTGGAAGGAGAGTAAATATATTGTGAATATGAGTAGAAGAACAGTAAATACATTGTGAATATGAGTAGAAGAAGAGTAAATACATTGTGAATTTGAGTAGAAGAACAGTAAATACATTGTGAATATGAGTAGAAGAAGAGTAAATACATTGTGAAATTGAGTAGAAGGAGAGTAAATACATTGTGAATATGCGTAGAAGGAGAGTAAAGACATTGTGAATATGAGTAGAAGAAGAGTAAATACATTGTGAATATGAGTAGAAGAAGAGTAAATACATTGTGAATATGCGTAGAAGGAGAGTAAAGACATTGTGAATATGAGTAGAAGAAGAGTAAATACATTGTGAAATTGAGTGGAAGGAGAGTAAATTCATTGTGAAATTGAGTGTAAGGAGAGTAAGGACAACGTGATCATAAGTAGTAAAAATAATATGGAGAGATCCACAACACGTTTCATCCGGTTGGGGGGGTATAACTCTCCCTGTTCAAAAGGCTTATGCTAAATATTCATCCTTCCTTCCCCAAATATGACCCGTTCATGGAATTGAATCAGAGCTCCTTAAATTCCAACTCCTCGACCAATGGGATAGACTGCATGGACATAATAATAATAATAAGAAGAAGAATAGTAATAATAATAATAATAATAATAATAATAATAATAGAGCAGGACTGTCCGTTGAAATGATAATTTCATCACCTATAGCCTGACTGTTATATGAACACCGTTAAATATGTATATTGTCAAGGGGTCATAGAATTCTCTTGTAGCTGAATTTTGAGATTTTTAACGGGAAAGTGGAAGTTGGGATACACAGTTTAGAGATATGTTTTAGTGACGAGAAAAGATTGTGGAGGAAGAGTGGAAAACCATTTAGGAAAAAAATTCATCATCAATACACTCGGCTGAGATTCGATCCTCAAACTTTCCGTCATCGGCAGTCTAGTCCATAACGAGAATAGCGCGTTAGACCACGTGACCACTGAAGAGGGTTTTTGTTGTTGTTTTTCTTGTTTAAGGAAATGAGTGCTCTCTATCGTTAGTCCTATAGCAATCCTCCCCCCCTTTTTTAATTTGGGGATGTAGGGAACGTGATTTAAGGGCTGTGATTTTGCAGTTTTTATAGCAAAACTATTTTTTTTGTCAAATTAAACCAAATATTTCTCCAGTAGAAACACAGAGTTTAATTTTCTTCACGTGGTGATATCAACAGTTGTTGAATATCTCTCATGAGCATAGCGGCATTAGATGAGAAACTTTTTGAGTTAAGATAAAAAGTGTTCATTAAATTCTAGAACATACTTGATAAAATATTCAACAACTGTTGATATCACCGTGTGAAGAAAATTAAACTCTTATGTTTCTACTGGAGCAATATTTTTTTTATTTTGGTCAAACAACTGTTTTGCTATAAAAACTGCAAAAAATACTACCCTCAACTCACGTCCCCTACACTCCCACCTTATCTCTTGTTGATGATATTTGGTAATTAGTATATTTTAAAATATAATTTTGGATTATTTATGAGGTGATGATTGACCTTGATATACTTTGGATGATACATGCTGATTTTTCTACAACTTTATATGAATAATGATATTATCTTGACTGGGGTTTTGTTGCAATAGCCACTTGTGCTGGTCCAGTGCTGCCAACTGTACGATCTTGATACTACTTTTGATATACTTTCACCACCTGTACAGTCCAATTTTAGGATATTTTCTAAAAGTAATATCCTGTGACCCTACAATAAAGTAACAAATTTTATATTAGATTATTATTGTTTATTAAAATCGGTGGATTTATCAATATAATGTCAGAAATTAGTATCCTACCGGTCTTAATACAATCCATTTCAGGTCCATGTACTAGGGACTATTTAGTTGGCAACACTGTGTTGGTCTCTTCGATCTCTGGTGATGAACGTAATAATCTTCCCCCTGCACGTAAATATTCCTGTCGTTACGTGTAATATCAACGTCGCGATTGTCGTACTCTTTTCGAGCTTCCCTTTAGGAAAGTCGTCCGACCGGTACGGAGGGAAGTGTCTTCGAGAAGGTGATAAGTTGTTTGTTAAAGTATATAAATGTCCTTGTCCAATCGGCGATGAAACGATAGCGGTGGCAACCAAAACCTATACGAATCATAGGCCGTCAAATTTTACGAGCCTATAAAATAACCTATATGTGTATTTAGTATTCTCAGCTCGCAGTCGCGGAACGATACATCCAGCGCGTGGGTAGCTTTAACTGCTTTCAATGACGGGGTGTAGACTTTTTTTATTTTTTATTTTTTGGGCAGTCGGGTTTACTTTTATTTTATTTATGAACTCTCACGTATATATAGAAATAAATTATTTTAGTATTTTATGTGACCGCCTCTGTGATTTAGAGGTCAGAGTTCCTGGCTACAGATCCAGAGGCCCCGGGTTTGATCCCTGGTACTTCCAGATTTTTCCGTGAAGCATTGGGTCTGGAACGGGGTTAATTCAGCCTCGTGAGGACAAATGAGAAGATACTTGAATGAAAGAGTAGCGGCTCCAGTCTAGAAAACTGAGACTAACGACCGGAGAGTTCGTTGTGCTTACCACATGACACCCTATATCTGCAGATGTTGGCACTATCTTTGCCAACCGATGGCGGCAGTCGGTTGGTATGGCTCGAATAATATCGGCTGACGCCATCAAGTTATATATATAAAGCTCACTCCTCGATGATGGATTATTTGAAACCTAGACCTATGCGAACATGCGGATAAAGAAATCAGTTTCGTCTAATCGATTTTTTACGGTAAAGAGTAAGTCAAGGCATGAATTCCAGGCTGGTGTTGCTGAGGTGATTACCCCCATATACCCTCCCTCCCTACTAAAAGTTTCCCTAATCTCTCTCCACTAAATTGCGAGTGTATATTTCCTCTAGACTTTCCTCGTCCCTACCCCATTAGTTTAAATATGCGAGTATCCGGGAAGGGTAGAAGGAGGAGGTGCACGAGTTTTATAAGAAATAATACCTTAGTCATCTTTATAACAGTTTTGACACAGACGCAAATGTAATCAACCAACATCTATAAACTGGTTGAAAACATAATCGAGCCTGTTACAAGGGCGACGTCACTTTAACTTAATCATCGAGTGCAAAAAGAAGCTAAGTCAATTTTTTTTTACCAGACTATATTTTTGATAACGAGACGTTGGTTGTTGAATATAGAAATATAGTCGAGCTATCACTTATGGTAGCAACTATGAGTAATCTACTGTCCAATTTTCATAGAAAGGGCCTTATGACAGCTAGAATAGCTAATAGAAATACTTTTTCGTCTTTATACTTCAGATCCCTTGATAAATATAATTAATACCTATAAATAAGTTTAATTAAATAGGGAAATGCTATCAATTCTAACCGACTAAAAATAGGTTTGTATTTTGTTAAAGTTTTTCACGGGAAAATAGGACTGTGTGTACAAACAATTGTACACAAACGTACCAAGTTATTGACTTACATCCTTTTGATCAGCACTTTTTCCAATAGGTAAAAAAATACATAGACCCTTTACGTTTTAAAAACACAAAGAGCAAGGAAATAAAATGACTCCCCCCACTAGATAAATCACTTTAATGCGGGTATAGTTCGTTTAAAACTCTACCTTCCTTGTACCTCTTGCGTTAGTGTAAATAATATATGCTTACAGCCCTAACTGGTACTAAAACGTCGTGAGAAAAAAATAATAATGAAGCAATCCAAAATGATTCCGGAGCGATAATATTGTGTTTATTTATTCCTCCTGAAAAGCTACCAAAATTACCCGTTTTTGTGGTCGAATGACTTAATGATGACGGGGAGATCTGTGTTCGAATCCCAATCGGGTCTACTGGGTGTTTTTTTTTATCAAATGTTTTCTCACTCTTCTTCCAAGAAAATGCGGGTGTATTACCTCTAAAATAGTTCCTCCCTCACACCTACCCCATTAGAATAATTATCATATGTTAGTATAACCTGAACAGGTAGTAAGACGCGGTGATAAAAAGTAAAAAAAAGTTACCAAAATTGTCTTAGCTCCTTACTGCACGTGGTGATTCCGCTATATTATAGGCTGAGATTGTGTTTGAGTGTTTTTAATACACGTGGTACTTATCGAGCCGCCTATTGGTGCGACTCCCGAGACCTTGTCAGTCGATATATCCATGATAATCCCACATATCCTCTCGATCTGGATGTGTTATAATTACACCTGTGTCCTTATCGGGTGTACACGCTGTTACGATGAAATGTTAAAACATTCTTACTTTCCTGTTCAGTCCAATATTTATGGAAATATTTTTAGAAAATCCAATGTTTTTTTGTTTTGTTTTTTTGTAGCCCAAAATTTTAATATTTTACCAATATTTTTTTAATAAATGTATTGATAGTTTCTATCAAAACGTGACAGCTAAATAGTTTCTACTGACTGAACTGAAGTATACTGGCGACTTATTGTATGCCTGTCCTACCTATTCATATTTTAATCACCCAGGGGGGAAAGGGGAGGAGAAAGATCTACTTTACAAGAAATTTAAACAGCATTTTAACTATAGGAATTTGAGAAACCATCTAATTAAAAAAAATCCTTGTATATCAGGCTGTAATTTGAGCCCGGACCTCCCCTGAATCGGAAAAGCCAATACTTTTTTCAAAATTTGAAATATAGGTTGGGTGTTTTTTGTACTGATTAATTTCCATTCAATTGAGGATTTTCAATTTTCATTGATGATATGGTAATAATTTAACTATTTATTATATATTTAAACTTATAACCGTTAGTGGGGTGACCGGGGTATGAATCCAAGTCAGGTCTACTAAGGGTTTTATTTTTTCTAAAACGGCTTCCCACTCTCCTTCCACACAAACGTGGATAGATTGCCTTTAAAAATTGTTCCTTCCTCCTCCTTACCCCATTAGAGTGATTATATTATAATATATGTGTACAACCTGAACAGCTAGCTAGTAAAATGAGCTAATAAACGAAAATTGGCAGCATCGTAAGTAAGTTACTCACCAGTTTTTCTGAGGCAATTTGGAAGCAGAACGTGCTAATGTTGATGTCGTCAGAAGCAGGAGATGTGTTTCTTCCTCGGATCCTGATCTTGACAACATCAACATTAGCACGTTCTGCTTCCAAAACTGTCCCAGAAAACTGGAAAGCATCTTATTATAACTCACCAACCCCTTCCTTGTTCTCGTAAAGAACAACCTTCTGAAATTAAAAAAAATTAAATCTGTTACATATTCAAGATAAATAAATTAGTATCAATTCGTTAAGTGAGGGGACAACTCCCCCCCTGCCCCCCTACTCACACAGTTCATAAAAATAATGAGGGTTGGACGGTTTTGCTTCGCATATTTCAAGCTTCTCTTTGACTTCACTTCACGTTTTAAGGTGCGGCCGAAGGGGGCGAAAGTATATTTACAGTTTTTATAGAATTGAAATTTTTTGGCCAAAATAAATCAAATATTTCTCCAGTAGCAACATAGATCTTAGTTTTCTGTACATGCTAATATCAACAGATCTTGAATATCTGTCAAGAAGGTCCTGGAATTTGGTCAAAACTTTTTAAACAAAGAGAATATTTTTTTACAAAATTCCAGGACATCCTTGAGAGATATTCAAGATCTGTTTATATTATTATGTGCAGAAAACTAAACTCTATGTTGCTACTGAAGAAATGTTTGATTTATTTTGGCCAATAAAATGTAATGCTATAAAAACTGTAAATTTACTCGCGCTCCCTTCTGCCGCACCTTAAATAGCTACCTTCGCACTCCCTTAAACCATTAAGCACCCCCCACCCAACTAAAAACCATCTACGAGTTATTGATATGAGACTTCACAGCGTATGAGTAAAGTTGGAGCTATAATTTTAGGTAGCACAATGTACTCTTCACCCCCCTCTCCCCTAACCCCCTCTTCATGTGTTTGTGTATGTACTACCCTCCTCTCCCAACATAATTACAAATTTGTGTAACGAGCTCTGGTAGGTCCACACACAACTAAACAACCAACTTAACACGGCTTGTTTTGGGTTCTGCTGCTGTTGCCTACCGCTCGCTGTGCGTTTTATTTTTGTTTTTGTTTTTTGTTCGCGCGTAGCACTGTTACATGGCTAAAACAAATTAACGCCCAGAGCTCTCGCCAACCGTTACCGTCGTTAAAAGATCCGATTTAGCCAGTTCTTAGAAGCAAAGGAAACTAAATTAAACACACACGAACGAAAAAGAAAACTGGAATAGTAAAAAAAAAAAAGTATTATTTAAATGTAGTAAACATTTTTTTAAAGTCCGTATTATACCAACAACCATATATACAATTTTCGATTTTTTTTTCAAAAATATGTATTAAAAATTTTTAAAAATTAATTAATTGCATCAAAAGTAAATGTTTTGACACCTTAATGTATGTTTTAACATGCATCACAGTTATTATTATTATTATTATTATTATTATTATTATTATTATTATTATTATTATTATTATTATCATCTGTAAGGTACTTGTGTACTTTTCAGTGCTGGCCTGTTATAGGTCTTACGACTCTTGACCAGCACTATAATAAAGGAAATTTAAATTGAAATTATTGTCTTTTGTCATATTGTGTTGATTGGTGTATTCACATGCCAATTATTATTTAGCACTTACAACATGTTAGTAAAGCCAATTACAACTTATTGATAGAGAGTTAATTAATCAGCAATTTAAATCCCTCCTCCCCACCCTTAATTAGACGCAATCATCATAATGGACGTGTCTGAATAGCTGCGCACTGCACACGTGTACACTTTTATTGAACACTTTAACCAAACACGTTTCTAGTGCACTAAAGTGCATACAGGCGTATAATCCGAACGGGTGGTAAGACGCACTGCTAAAAAATAAAAATAAAGTGCTTATGGTGCATACAGCTAGAGCTTTCTGGTGGCTACTCCTGAAACACGCGTTTACATGGCATCGAGATTGAATTTCGATCGTGTTTTGTCCATAGCTTTTTTTCCTAAGTGTACTCTATGGTGGTAATATTGAACTATTATAATGTTTCACGTTAAAAAAAATTGATTTAACCAAATTATCGTGTCCATATTAACAAAGAACACAGAGTATTAGCTTTATTTAACAGTTTGTGTGTATTTTATTATATTTTCACACAAATCACAATATATATATATAACTGTCATTTAATTTTTTTTAAAGTTATTTTAACTAAAAATGTGCGATAAAGGGCCATATCTTATCCAACCTTAAGTTAAGTGCGCTGAAAGGGGTGCATCAGCACACTTTAAAGATAATTCAGACGCCATCAAAAATTATTTTGGCGTCATCGCAACTTTCAAAGGCACTCGGAGGGACTATTCAGACATGGCAAATGTTTGTAAGCAAAACTTTATTTTATTCTGAAAATTGAAAAATGACACCTGGACACGGGAATCGAACCAATTTTCAGAATATGATATCTAGGTGGAGTAATCCCCACTAATAAGCATAAATAATAGCTCTGGCTATTAATTCTTAAAACTTTATTTGTGGAGCTCCAAGTGATCTGCCTCCCCCTCCCTCTCCCACCCCAACCGATACTCTAGGTATGAAAAAAATTATAGTTAAAAAACTTAATTTTTGTTTACTGTCACTACAATAGTTTTCAGTCTATATTCCAGTTTTCAGCAGTATAAGGTATATCAGGAAATGCCCTAAGAGGTAAATTAATATATTAATTAATGCTAAAAGCCATGCTTTTATATATATTATAAGGGTTGATTTATCCACAACAAGCCTTTTTTTAGCATTTCTTTCCCAGCGAACTTGATCTATATATAATAATAATAATAATATTTAGCACCGCGTCTTACTACCCGTTCGGGTTATACGCTTAAGTACTAATTACTCTAATGGATTAGGAATTGGGAGGGTTGAATTTAGAGGAAGTGAACCCGCATTTGCGTGGAGGGAGAGTGGAAAACCATTTAGGAAAAACCACCCCCAGTTCACCCGACCGAGATTCGAACTTCGATCTCCCCGTCCTCGGCGGTCGAGCTCAACACGACTGGCGCATTAGCCAACTACGCCACCGAGGCGGATATCTATATATAGACTACAAAGAACAACCGTGCCAAGTTTGAATTAAATCGGTTAATGCTTTCAAAATTATAGTGATATACATATCCAGCATAGACAGACAAACAACCCCAGAACTCTCTTCATTCGTTCAATAAATCAAACCACATTATTTTTTATTTGTTTTTACACTCTGTCAATATTTGTCAGATCGCCAAATACAGTAAGCCTACGAGCGCATACGCAAAAATGTGCCACCTTAACTTGTTCTTTCCCTCTGTCATCTAAGCAAGCGCAGCCCCCCCCCCCTTTCCCCCCAAATCTTGGGGCCCTGCGTGGCCGCACCGTTTACACACCCCTAATGGCGGCTATGGTTGATAGAGAAGTAAGTCAAGCGGAATGTAATGACAAATTCATGGCTTTATTTATTTGGTTGACCTCTACTTGATTGTATGAAATTAAACTCTTGCATTATTTATGTATCTGTAGGGCTGTGTGAGTGCTTATGTATGCGCATACCTATGTGTGTTTATGGGTTTTCAAATTAGATATTTTTTTCTTTCTTTATGTTTGTTTTTTACTCATTTATTTTTATGTTCTAAAAAAAAAATTTAAATTCACTTTTTTGTTGTTTATTATGATTTTACAGTGTTTGTTTAGTGTAGTGTACATCCTAAATTTCATAGGAAGGATCCTATCGGACAGCTAGAAGAGCTACTATTTATGACTTGCTTTAATGTATTCATACATCAAATAATGTGAACTATAGCCTTCATTTTTTGATATATATTAGCAATACCTATTAAATAACATTAATAAAATAGTAAAACGAGCAAGAAAAATAAATTATTTGCTAAACGGTCCTTTCTATGAAGATTGGAGTGTAATCGCGTTAGGAAGGTAGGTTTGTAAAATATAAGGAAAAGTATTGAAACAAATTTTGTGTTTAACATTGAAGAAATGTTACTTTATTAGTATTATCTATCAAAAATGACAGTTGAAAATCATATTATTTAACGTATGAAAGTAGTTTGAGTAATTTTTTTGTAACTGTCATATAAAAGAAAATGCAGCAGTAATTTCAATCCAACACCTTAGCTCAGTCGGTAGTGTGTCTGTCTACTGAGCTAAGGTAAGGGTCCCGAGCTCGATTCCCGCTCTGTCCGAAAAATGTATCATTGATAAAATGTGGGCTACCCTTTCACATGGTAAATTAACGGCCGTGGAATGGATGTTGTGTCTGTTCTTGTCTTAAGTTAGATTATAAGGTATTTGAAGCTGCGACAGGCCTAGCCAGTCGGTAGTGGAAAAATATATGGCTTGAATAAAAAATACTGACCTGGACCACTGGATGGAAACAGCAATAGATGTTAGGTATAGCAGTAATTTCTAAAATACCAGAAACAATTGGGGCTTAAAACGCTTCTGGGTGGCGCTGTCCAACAGTAAGAGACCAAACAGGAGAGAAGGAAAATACAAATGACAATATAATCTGTGAAGTGACCCTTCCTGTTAAATTACATAAGTCCATTATACGCTCCTAAACCAGTTTACCTTTTGTTTTCCGGTCATTTATGTCTAAAGGATCAACAGAAATGTGTGGATTTATGGACTTTTCAAGTAGAAAATTTCAACTTCCAAACCGTTTACAAATATAAATATAGGGTTATAGAAAATCATTTTTAACTGTCTTTCTGAAGAAAAAAAACAAGGTTTTTAAAATTGAGTTTTTTGACTTAATATGGTGACCATTAAATTTGATTGAAATGCAGCCCTCTTGTTATCTTCAATTTTCAATGTGATCCTTTCGATCAAATGTGCTTAACATGCCTGGTTTTAGGGTCTAGTTACATTCGTTACGATGTGACGTTCTTCCCTATTCACATGTCACCACCACACCACATATGGCAGGACGTACAAGGAGGAATTAAAACGACTGGAGCAACTCTTCGAGAGTGTGTGTTCTTTATTTTTAAATAAACTCCTCATTAAATATGGTGTAGTTTTTTTTTCTTGCGTCAACATTTTTGTTGAGAGCGGCAGGAATATCTTCCCATGCTTTGAGTGTGTTAGGAACAAGATTTTTTTGTTAACTTATGTAGCTTATTATTAATTCTTTTTATCTATTTCGACCTACATACAATCATGTCGATGGAGAGTTATAGTGGGATTGGCATAGTAAGAACCTTTTTAGAGCATTCTACACATAATAGACTCTAAAATCCATGCAGTGTCTGTAAGTTCCTCCAGGGCTCTCTCTTCCACTTCCCGATACCCTAAAAAACTAACATTTTGTTTGGGCACTATGAAACATTCCATATTTATGGGAGAAAAATTCTAATATTGAAAAATTCAATATGGTGGATCAAAGATGATGGACGCAATATACAAATGTATGTCTTAGATAAATTAAATTCATTATGGACGTTATAGGCCATGCCTTCTCTATGAGAAAATTCTGAATATTGGATGGCGTATCCGAGATGTTAGACGCAAAGTAAAAGTTTAGTCCTAGAAATATAAAATTTGGTATTGACTCTATGGAACATGCCAATTTTATGAGAAAGATCAGATATATTTTCTAAAAAAAAAAAGGATTCAATAAACCTGGCAGAGCCATGGACACAAATCACACTACCAAATGTTATTATAAAATCTAAAAATTAATAAAAACAGGGGAAAAAAATTCACGCAAAATCCCTGGTAGAGGAGTAAATATTGAGTAGCCAACATCAACAAAATATTTTTTATATTCATCTTAGACTTGCCAAAATTAATACCACCAGTCAAAGGCTGCATTTTTTTTAAAAAGTGTGGCTTGCAAAATTTTTAGGCTTAGTTATTGTTCATACACTTTAAAACGTGAAACATTCATAGGCAGTTTATCTCCCTCCTTCCATGCGAATACGGGTGTATTCACTCTAAATTTGTCCTTCCTTATCCCTACTCTATTTATGTAATCAAATGAAGTGTACAGGATAAAAGAGGAAAGTCCCAAAACACAAATTTTCCAGGACAACTTTTATATCTCAAGCCCCATAAGGACCCCAGCAAATACTTTTTTTACAATTAATTTAAATATGACAGAAACTTTTTAACTATAATCTAAAGTGCATTAGAAAGGTCTCTGGTGACCTGGCGATCTAGAGGTAAAGTGTCAGACTTCTGTGCTGGAGGTCCAGGGTTCAATCCTCGGTCCCGGTACAGATTTATCTGATTGCCAAACCCTTCCTTCACTTCTGACAAGACGTGTATTAATCACAACTTGTGAGATGTGTGGAATGCCAGGCCTCCACCGTGGTTCGGATTCCACGTTAAACTGTAGGTCCTCCATTTCATCTCACAATCACCCTACCATTACACGTATAACCCGAACGGGTAGTAAGACGTGGTGCTAATAATCATAATAGAAAGGTCTCATTATTGTCTAACAGATGCCAACACTAGCTCAATGATTGCCTAATAAATGGCAACACTAGCCCAATGATTGCCTAATACACGGCAACACCAGCTCATTGATTGTCTAACAGATGGCAACACAAGCTCAATGATTTTCTAACATATGGCAGCATTAGCTCAATGATTGTCTGACAAATGGCAGCACTCGCTCAATGATTTTCTAACAAATGGCAACACTACTCAATGATTGTCTAACAGATGGCAACACTAGTTCAATTTGAGTTAAAATTTTAATCTCTCCCTTTTTTTTATCCTGTACCCTTCAAATGTGTATAATCCGGAAGTGTAGTAAGACGCGGGAGTAAATTTTCACTATGGTCCAACATTTTTTGGTGGCGTCCATAAAGAGTACTTTCCCCACTCCTGGTTTATAGCTTCCCCCTCCAGTAGGGAAGTAGCTTCTATCATGTCGAGTGCGATTAACTTCCGGGAATGATTTGTTTGCGAAGCCCTCAACCCTCGTAGCCGCCGCCAGCCAATCAGATCGATCTAGGGCCAGGGCCAATCGTGAGTTGTTGGTGAGGCTGGGTTCCTATGGGCGTCAGTTTATCGTCTTTTTTTTTTTTTGTTGGTAGAATTTTGGTAGGAAAGAAATTAAAATAAATAAATGGTACTATGCACCGACTTTCTCTCTCTTTTATCTTAAAACTAGTAAGATTTGTGAAACTAAATAATATACATTGTTGCAGAAACACTCCACCAAAGTTCATACATGATATAATATATGGTTTTAGAAAGATTGAGAAAAGAGAAACATTTATTTCCATTAAAGAGTATAACATTCAATTTCAAATTTCAAAGACCTGAATAAAAAAATCTATATATTTGCTTATAGCTCAGCAACTGTTGGTTTTTATAAAAATATATTTCAAAATTATTTTTTATAATACTACATCTTTACAATGATAATTTATCTAGTATCTTAAATAGTTGTGTCAATATTATCCAAATTGGATATTTTTGCTAATGTAAGGTACCCTAAAGGTAATTTTCACAAGAGAAATAATATTAATAAAAGTAATATTAAACAATACCTTGATACGAAAGTTAATCAAAAACGTTAGAGCGGATTTTGAAATAGACATTTCTTTTTCTTATTTGCCCTTCAGTAAACTACCCTTAATCTTAGGGTCGTACATCTAATTCCAAAAACTGCTCGAGGGAACTTTATAACAACCCTAGA
The DNA here is from genome assembly GCA_902155825.1 of Timema genevievae. Taxonomy (NCBI): domain Eukaryota; kingdom Metazoa; phylum Arthropoda; class Insecta; order Phasmatodea; family Timematidae; genus Timema; species Timema genevievae. Next base: position 167,612 of record CABFWO010001183.1, read on the forward strand.
TATCAAGTTTTTTAGCCCGATCGGTAAAATGGTATTGGCTCTAGACTAAGGTAGAGACAAACGGCATCGCAAAAAACATTTTTTTCTCTTTCAGGGGGTTATGAAACGTTGACTTTTATCAAAATCTAGAGTTTAATTAATTTATTTTTTTATGATCACAATATTCTTCTCTCCGAGCACTCGAAAGAAAGTTAATATACAAACTTTTTATGTTGTCAACATTGATAAAATGTTACTAGAGTCTGTTCATGATAGATTTTTACCTGAATGACAGTTCAAAAACCACATGTTTAGGTTTTGGATTGCCAACACTTGTAAAAGATCACTGTTTTGTTATAAATGTTAAGTTTCTTATTACATGTTATATTTTACATATAAAATAACCTAAACATAAGTTTTATCACACTATTTCAACCATTTCTTTTTACCCAATCCGAAGCAATATTCTTAACATAATTAAAAGTACTTATTCTTCGTTTTGGAATGTTAGCCATGATGTGTAATATAGTGCATACATTAATAAAGGCATCGTATTTACTTGGAAAAGATAAAATAATCGTAATTTTTTAAATATAGGATTAAATTTTTATAGCTATCTTATCGCATTTAGAAATATTTAACTGAATAAAATATTTGTATCCACTGCGTGGGTGCATCACTGTAAACAACTTGTTTCCGTCACGTTCATTCACATGGTTTAAATTCATCGGCCGCCATTTTGAAGCTATATTCGTTATACCTTTTGTGAAAGTGCTGTGAATAGTAATTTTTTTAAGTGGAATAAAACGATAAATAAGCTTTGTGCCTGACCTCAAATAAATATAAAATAATATTGGTCTAAATTATTGTGGTTAACTATCGCATTCATACACCAACATATGTTTTCATTACAGTAATATAAAGTGACGGATGTCAGCTGTCGGCGTAGGGATACATTAGGGACTATTTCTAGTAACTTTGTAACCTGTCATCCAAGTAAACTAAGGTCGTGAATTTACTATATATTATTAATGTTATCTTATAAGTATTGATAATATCTATCAAAAGTGACAACTTCGGATAACATAACTTGACGTATGAATGCGTGAAAGTAGATCTAATAACTTTTCTTGCTATCAATCAATGAAAATTTGGAATGTAGAAATGTCGGAAATTATAGCGATAGTTTCCAGAAGAAGAATAAAAAGGTTTTGAATAGAAGATTTTCCGCCAAGAGTATATTGGAACATACAAATGCTCACTAGAATGCACTGATAAAATATCAATTGTTAGGAGATTATGCTGTGAGCAACTCACAATTTGAACAAACTTATATTTAAATAAATTCGGTTTATCAAGGTTGGAAGTAAGATGAGCGTGATATAAGAGCGTTCATCATGGCAGGCCCAACTCAGCTCCCGGCTAGCGCGAGATATGGGAGTTAAAGGGAAAAGAAAATACCTACGATAAGCCAGAAATGTGTGCAGTGCATTCGTATTTGAATGATTACTCCACATTTTCCGCGGTGACGATGGGGGACAAAGCGACAAAGTTTCTTGTTAATAACTACAGTATTTCCCTGTTATAACAGAATGAAGATTTGTGTACAGTGCTTAGCTGTGAAGCCATTTTAAAATGGTCAAAAACGGCCTTTTCAATGCGGTTTTAATTCAAATACTATTTAATATTGCAACAATGTTTAGTATTAGGAACTTCTATTAACTCTAACTCCATTAATGTTTAATCAGAAATGATCCACGTTCACAGACAAATAATATACCCAGACACTCAACCTCCAGGTTAAAATTGTTGCTCTCCTTTTGGCAGCTTGAGTCTTTCACCACTAGGATCGCTGCGGTTAGTCCTATCATCACCCAGCAGTGACACTAGCGCAGCCCAGTGTTGAAGGACTCAATCTGGTAAAAGGAGCGCAGCAAAACCCTCGTAAGGTTGAGAGTCTGTTTCTTACTTGTCTATGTCCACGTGCAATAGTGTTCGTGTAAACTTATGATTTCTAGCCGACTGTATCACAGAGTTGATGGGTATGTGATGCACGCACATAAGGCTAGTATTTTTGAAGTTTTTTTATATCAAAACTATTTTTGAGCACCTACAAATAAAGTATTTCTCAAGTAGATACCCTTAGTTTAATTTTCCACACATGTAATGAATATCAAGATTTCTTGAATATTTGACTTGAGAAGTTTGGCATTTTATGGAGAAAAAAAAACCTTTCAAATGAAGATAAATGTAATCATATTCCAAGATGCTAATAACAAAAATATTCATTAACTACTTTTGAGACCACTTTTGGTAGAAAATTAAACAATCGGATCCACCGAAGCAATATTTTAGTTATTGTATTAAAAATAAAGTTATAAGAACTGCAAAATAAAGATCTCGTTCCTTCTTATCTCATCTTAAACGTTTTATTTAACAACACTCATACCCGCTTCTATGGTCGTGTAGTCTAAGGCGCTACTCTCGTAGTGGACACGGAAATCAGGGTTCGAATCTCGGTCGGGTGTATTAAGGGTGGTTTTCCGAATTTGTTCTCCAATCACCCTCCATGCAAATGAGAGTACACTCCCTACAAATATAACCTCACTAATCCATAAAACTATTAGCTTAATTAATATATAATCTCATAACCCAAAAGGGTAGTAAGACACGGTACTAAATAAAAAGAAAGAAAGAACAACACCCATTATCAATAATTGAAAGATAACATTTACCCGAAAACTTTTCCAAACTTTTCTTTAAAACACCTCATTCTAACCTCTTTAAAAAAACATAATATTTAATCCCACATAAAAGAATCCATAAACGAGAATAAATTGAAACAAATGAGCTAGGAAATTCTGATAATTTTTCCGATCTGTGGGTAAAAGATTGAATTCCTTGTACGTAATGTGTTTGTTAGTAGTTGACGTACGATTGCTAATGAATTTGTTTGTTTGTTTGTTACAGGAGGCAGCAGATGGACGGACAGTTATACTGCCCAGCCCCTGCACATAATAACAACTCAGCTGATTTGGACACTGGACAACCCTCGGACAAGTTCAAGGTAAAACTATACTCAAATTGTGTGATAGGAAGTTATTTTTGTAAGGCCTTTTATCATATCAAAATACTAGTATAAATAAGGAGTCTGGTATGAAATAAAACCTTCCATAAACGGACTTCCTACTTCCGTTCTGGAGGCCATTTATTCTACCAAAATACTACCATACAGTAGGATTCTCTTACGATATAAGGCCTTCTAGAACACATTTCCTAATACGGTTCTGTCTGGGTGGTCTTGGGCTAATGTGCTCACCTCAGGACCCGATTTCCATGGGTTCAAACCCAGCCGGAGTCAATAGATTTTTCTTGAGTGATAAAAATCCTTAGCACAACTTCCTTTGGAGGGGAAGTAAAGCCGTCGGTCCCATGTCAATAGTTGTGATATGTAAAAGAACCCTGGAAGGTATGTGAAAATACCTTTCCCGGCCAAATTTGTATTTTCTTTTACTCTCATACATAGAACTTATCCTGTGCTGATATAATCAGTCAGTTTAGAAAGTGCACGTTAAATACCTCAAATAAATAAATAAAAATATCCTACCAAAATACTTTTATAAAAGGTAGGGAGGGTTCTAGTAAGAAATAAAGCCTTCCAAAAGGGGCTTCCCACCAAAATCACGGTACTTTCATCTCATTACAACAGTTGATATTTATTTAGAGGGCCTGGATTATATGACCTACAAAATAACATAAAAATTAAATGATTACAAATAAATTACCTAGAAATATAAACAAAAACTCGTGAATAATGCACACTATTAAATCAAAAGTGCACTTTACAACATGGAAATCCAAAACATATACATAGGCTTTAACAACTAAACTATTTAATTCTGCTAAATATATTGATTTACACATATCTACTTTAGAAGTATAACTCCCAACGTAACACTCCCCAGCTTAGTTGTACAACCATACAAGCAAAGAAGTTACAAAGTTCATTGTCTACAATCTACATTAGCTTCTCATTCCGACAGATGTTTGTTGAAACAATGAGTATAAATGCTTTTATCAAATATCGATAGTATTTTAAAACATAAACGCTTGGACTCAAAAATTACCCAAACCAGGAAAAATTACTTAAAATCTTAAATAACAAAACACATTCCAAAGAATTACCTATTAAAAATGTTACCACAACCGGGGTATCATGAGCATAGTTTATGTACACATAAGCATTGTCTGTGGTGTACCAATAAAAATATGAAACGTCATAAAAATCTAGGCCTTGTTTATTTGAATATTTAAAAACTAGCTTCATATTAGAGAAGGTAAGGAAGTCTATATCTATATCTATTTACTTTAGAAGGTTAATCTGTGCTCTAGTGGTCCCATTTTCTGGCTACAGACCCAGAGATTCCGGGTTAGATTCCCGGTGCTTACAAATTTTTCCTTGAAGCATTGAATCTCAAATGGGGTCAACTCTCCCTCATGAGGTCAAAATGATAGTGCTAACCGAATGAAAAAAGTTGCGGTTCCAGCTTAGAAAACTGAGATTAGCGATCGGAGGTTTCGTTGTGCCGGCCACATGACACCCTTTATCCACAGAAGTTGGCAGTATCTTCGCCAACAGACTGTGGCCACTCGGTTGGTATGGCTTGATTTCAAGCTGACGCCATGACTTTTTTTCTTTTTTCTTTTTTTTTTAAGAGACGGGACCGTTGAATTTTAAGTTCCGCCAGGTATGATCTGCCGATGACGAAGAGGTCTGGTCAGGTCGAATACTAGGCTGGGTAGACCTCTGACTATGCTTTTTATAGTTTAATAGTTTTCTCCCCTTTCTCCACGCAAATGGGGATACATTTCTTCTTAAAATTCTACTTGATCCTCATCTTTACCTCTGTTCGTGTCAATATGCAGATAGCCCGGACAGGTAAGACGCGGCATAGACAATCCTTTATATAAACATCTCTTCCGAAGAAAACAATCTCTTTTGTTTCATGGCGTGCGTTTCCCGAGGCGGCTTTGTGGAACACTTCAACCTCCCTCCATTCTCCACCCCTTCCTTCCATGTTGGTAATTTTTACCAGAGAATTGTCGTGAAATAACAATCAAGTGCTCAATGTAGCACTCTTCTCTCAATTGTTAGGGAACAGACCATCTTACTTCTTTTCATTTCTCGAATAAAACAAAAAAAAACACCATCACCAAACCTTTTTCGTAAAGAACTCGTTGCATTGACGAATGAGGCACGAGACTGGAGTCCAGTGTTGCCAAGTGTACGATCTAGATACCACTCGAACAATCTATAATTTTCCCACCTGTACAAGTCGTGCGATCCAATATTGGGATATTAGGTTAAGGACAGTACTTTTTCAGTTTTTGAATCACAACCTTTTTTTTGGTCAAACAAAATCAAATATGTCTTCAATAGAAACGTAGAGTTTAATTTTCTTCACATGGTTATATCAACAGTTGTTGAATATCTATTACGAGTGTTCTGGAATTTAATGACAACTTTTTCTCTTCCTTTTAAAAAGTTTCTCATCTAATTCTACTATGCTCATAACAGGTATTCAACAACTGTTGATAACACCATATGCATAAAATGAAACTCTTTATGTTTCTACTGGAAAATATGCTATAAACACTGCAAAAACACTGCCTATAACTCACCTTCCCTTCCAACCCACCTTATCGCTTTAGATTAGAGTGTTGGCAGCCCTGAATGACGCGGACCGCCGACAGAGCGCTCTGTCTGTCTTCATTAGCCGTGGACAAGGGAGTCACGCTGTTCTTCGAGAACTCGATTGTTTAGCCAACTTATTGGGGTTGCTTTTCCACCTATCGTTCTTGAAGGGGGAAATGAACAAACGTTTGTATTGTATTGTTTTGTTTCCTTCGGGTGATGAGGACCCCAATTTTCTTAATAATGGACATATCTGACAGCTAGACAAAGTTACTAGATCTACTTTCACGTATTCATACGTCAAGTCATTTGATCTTCAGCTGTCACTCTTTTAGGAAAAATAACCCTAATATAATTTAAGATACTTAACGTGCACTTTCTGAACCAACTGATTATATCAGCACACGAGAATTTCTATGAAAGAGCGTGAAAGGGCCTACCAATTTTTTAAGGGAAATAAAGAAATTGTTTTTATTAAGGCAAATCAAGATTGCATCACCCATGTTAGTGTATTTTCGTTTTATTCAGCAAGTTTAAAAAATATAAAATTGTAATAAAACCATAATTATAAAGAGTCTTACATTGTCAAAAATTATTGTTTTGATCTTGAAGTAATTTTTTTGTGAATATATATATACTCACAAAAATTATATATATATATATATATATAATTTTTTTAATCTATCTACATCTTTGGTTATTTGATTTATTCATGAAATTGGCCTGTACGAATATTCTTTCCAGGATGAAGATAAAATAATATCTGTGAAAGCATGTGTCCACTGAGAATAGAAAATAAAGAAAACAAATCATTTTGAAATGCAAGTCAATGTTTTCCGGGAACAAATAGTAGTTTTAGTGTGTATATTTTACTCTGTCAGTGTAGTACGAGAAATACTATCCCTTATCAGCAGATAAACAAAAGGCTGCGTATGGTGAACTATTCATTTTCTTTCTTCCATTTCTTTGTAGTTTATCGGTGTCCATGGGAGATGAGGGGGATTTGCCCCCCCCCCTTTCCATCACTCTGCAATATTTACATTTTTTTAAATTTTCATGAAAAACTAAAATTGTTTATTTGAGATTTGACTACAATTTGTATTTAACAACTTTGAATTATCAACAGTCGTGCTAACAGAGATAAAAATTATAAAACGTAGATCTCTTCCCATTTCCTCTTAGATAGCTTTCTTTTCATTTCGTTCTGTTCAATATACTTACGAAAAATGTGTTTTTTTCAACAACTCATTTTTTTATTTATTTTTTTTTGTTAATTTTTCAGACAATATAATAATTTTTTGTTGCGAAAATTGGTTCTGAAAACTCATAATTATGTTCAGATGCTCTAAAAATCCCCTCCCACAAGGTTACACTCCTTAAATTTCCTCTCGAGGAGGAGGGAGGGTGCCACGCCCCCAGCAGATGGGACTCCAACCCACCCCCCATTTGGAAAGCCCATATGGCGGTCCTTGTTGGTGTACATGTGTGAAGGTGCTTAAAGCTAAGGTGGGAGAGCAGGGATTGCGAGTTAAAGGCAGTGATTCTTCCAGTTTTTATATCAAAACATTTTTCTGTTGATGTCACAATGTGAAGAAAATTAAACGCTATGTTTCTAATGGAGAAACTTCTTTTTCAATTTTGGCTAAGTAGGATGAAACCCCCCCGCTTCCCAAAATAGCTTAGAATTCAACCAGTAGTTTAGGGTACGTCATTTGTAACACGCTTGGAGCTACTTTAGTGTCTTCTGAGCTAGGTCATTTATAACTCGCTCGGAGCTACTTTAGTGTATTCTGAGTTACGTCGTTTGTAACTCGCTCGGAGCCACTATAGTGTCTTCTGAGTTTCGTCCACGGCCAAATGAGGTCACCACCGCTCATAGGGCAGTTGCGGGCCTTTGTAAGTTACCGAGGCTAGTATTCTTCTTCCCTCGAGTGTTTTTTTTTAAACTAGACAATGATCCGAGATCAGTGATCAGCCGTTGCAGATAAAACTCGAACTCTGCTTCAATCGTGAGGGAGATCATGCATGACTACCATCAGTGCGCATGCGCGGGACCCTTCCTCCCCCACCCTCTGCCTAAAGAACTAAGAGGGCAACACGAATTAACACGCTTCGGTGGTCCAACGGTCTAAGGTGCTACTCTCGCAATAGACTAGAGTGGTGATGATGGGGAGATCATGGTTCAAACACGATAGGGTGTACTGAAGATAGTGTTTCCTCAATGGTTTCCGCACTCTTTCCACGCAAATGAGGGTACACTTCCTCTAAATTCAACCTTCTTCACCATAGACCATTAGTTTAATTAATATAAAAGCATATAATCTTATTGGGTAGTAAGACGGGGTGAAAAATAATCGTTGTAATATTATTCCCGTGTTCTAATGATCCAGCATCAACCACGAAATTGTAAATTCGAATCACCGGAAAGTGGGTTTGGCAGTGGTATAGCCTACTTACTAAATTTAAGGACGTTACCTACCTGTGACGTCACCTCGGGTCAAGCTAGGATCTCCATTTTAAATTAATTTACTTTTTATTCTGTGAGTTTTAGAGATATAACATTGAAACAGCAACTATACATTCTTAAATAATTCTAAAAATAGTCTTACAGTGTCACAGAAATATTATGTTAATATTTAGGTGTTTTTTTTTTGCAAATGTGTTTTTTATAAATCCTCCACAACTCAGGCTATTTGGTTTGGTCACAAAAATTTCCTGTAGGAGTCTTCCTACCAGGATGTAAATTAATAAAGCCCTTGGTATCATATGTCTATCTTAGAATAGGAAACAAGAAAAAGCTAATTTTAAAAAGCAAGTCAATGTTTTCCAGGCGCAAATAGTATAGCGAGTGTGTAAACTCATCAGAGGAAGAGGGGCAGTTTTATCAGCATATAAAAAAAGAAGCCCCCACAGGTTGCACTGTTAATTTTCTTCTCCTCTCTTTCTATTTCGTACATAGGTGTCTTACGTATGACATTTCAATTTCATTTAAGAAAGATTTTTTTTATTTTTCAATTCAATAAAAGTTTCAAATCAATTCAATAAATGTTTAAAGTTTCTAAGATAAAAAAATAACTGGTTCCCATTAAATAATGTCAATATTTCTGTATTCTGACACCCTAGAGCACTCAGTAGGTATTGAGCTAAGGGTCCTGGTCACGATTCCCAGCATGGACAAAAAATTCTTAATAATTTGGGGAAATTTGGGTTTTCTTTTACACAATGATGAATTAATGGCTGGAGGCTGTGTACCGCAATAAAACACAAAATGGTAGCGGAGCGTAGTTGCAACATGGAATACAAAATGGTAACAGGGTGAAAATTAAGGACCTATGAATTTATTAATCACGTAAGCGCAACATTTATATGGTTAGAAGAATCTTCAACCCAAAACAAGCACGTCATAGTCAAAGTGAGTTATGGGAACATCAACAAACAAGTACACCACGGCGGATTCATAAACTGCCAACAGACTGTACCAGAGTAAATCGGCTCACTTCAACCCAAAACGAAACATACCTCAGTGCCAGGCCGGGCTTCGAAAGTAAAAGTCGTGAGAGTATCGTTACCCAACGTAAAAGTGCAACGAAAACGCGTGGAAACTTCAACCACGCTCTGCTACCATTTTGTGTACCACTCCAGATAACATGAGACACTTACTTCGATAAAACACAAGTTTACACAAAACATTGAATTTATTGTTGCCCAAACGAGCTAGAGTTGTCGGCACTGATTTTCACCACTAGTCGGGGGGTGTCAATTCACCCTCTTCGCTTGGCAAAAAAAACTTTGACTGCCCCACATACATCATATAGGTCCCTACGTCAACTACCCGAACTACTTTTTCCCCGCGGGAGAAAACCTTTCGCGAGCTGGCTAGGTGTTCTCGTGTAGGTTTATGGGAAACACTGGGCGTCCGATGACGTAGTATCGGCACAAGGCTTGGGTGTTATGTCTTTTCTAGATTTAATATTATTTATAAGTCATGTGCTGACATAATCAGTCAGTTCAGAAAGTGCACGTTAAATACCTCAAATAAAAAATACATAGTTCTGTAAAAACTTTAGGAAGTAAAATCATATCAATCTGTTTTGCTCAGTAAAAGTCTCTAGAACTATTTTGATGCTTTGATTTTTTATCTTTATTTTCATCCTAGAAATAGCCTAGATTTTATGTTGAGTCGGTCAGTAAAAAAAGTTAGAGATAGAAGGAGCTAATTTTTGGCTTGAAGGGCATAGCTGAGAATTAAATAGGCCACCAAGTAAAACACATTTTTTTGGTAGATGCAATTTATTATAAAACAAAATTACATACAAAGAAATATGATATATAATAATAAATTTGTGAGTCTCCAACAAAACACAACCTAAATTAGATTAATGCAATTTAATCCATACCTTTCCTCGTATTTTATTTAATGTCATATGTAAATTCAGTAGTTGAGATTCTCAAAACTGCTTATATTTATCGGGGTGTTTTGTATAAGCTTTTCTCGTTGATAGTTATAGCTTGTGGGCTGCATAAAAATACTTGATGGTCCGCAATTTTCCCAGGGCTAAGTTAAAATAACATTATAACTGTTTCACTAGTAAATGCTGCTTTAACTTAGTCTAGTAAATAACTTGTTCTAGCGAGCGCCTGGGGTATAGATTAGTTGCTTAACAGCACGACACGATGGGTTGTCAACTGTACGTGCGCGAAGATGGTCGCTGTAATATATATATATATATATATATATANTATAGATTAAACAATGGTGTGATATTTAACCTGCGCTTAGTTCGTAATATAAAAATGCTCACAATATAATAATTGTATTTAGTGTTAAATAACTAAGGATATAATATACGTTGTAAATTTTTTTTAATATGGTGTACGAAGTTGTGGTTGGTACCATGTTATTTCTCATCCACTCTTCCAACTTATTTTTTTTAATGCTTTTGATGTTGCTGACCGGCCAGGACAAGGTAGTGAAGCTGTTTAAATATATTATCAACCAATTATAAAATTGCTAAGATTAAACTACAATAATTTACAGCTACTAGCGTCCCGTATGATAGATGTGAATGTTATTGACAAGGCAGACACAAGAGTAATGAAAGTATATAGTTCCAGTCTAGACCTGGTGATAGATGCTCAGATCAGATTCTAGTAATTTACATAAGCTAAAGTAACATTTAGTACCTTGAGGATGTGATGTAATCAATTAATCAAGCTCTGCCCTTGTAGCCGTGACGTCACGAACACCCAGTCATCTTTGGACCAAGTTTGTTCACAAGTCTGGACTTGGCGACTGTTCAAATGAACACTCCGGTATTTCTGCAAGTTGTAGAATGAAACCTAACATATATTTACCATTACATTATTCAAATTTATAGTAATTACGTCCCTCTTTGTAGAATAGTTTAATCTTTTGCTTTCAAACAAGACGAAGTATTGATAAATAGGGTGACAGTGTTTGTTTAATTATATATTTAAATTATATTTGAGGTATTTAACGTGCATTTACACAATCGACTGATTATATCAACCCGATTCAGTGGTCGCGTGGTATGTGGCGTCAAATTGGTAAAACACTAGACTGCGGATGGCGAGGAGATTTAGGTTCGAATACAGGCTGGATGTTTGAAGGATTTTTTTATCTCCGCGTAAATGAAGGTACAGTTCCTCTAAATTCAACCTTATATATTTATCTTAAATATTTAGTATGCACTATCTGAACCGACTGATTAAATCAGCACAGGAGAATGTATACGAGCGAGAGATAAAGAACCTATCAATTTTGCCGGTAAAGGTATTTTCATTGACCTTCTAGGGTTCTTTTACATGTCACAATCGGCATGGGACTTACGAAGGAACTTGCCACTGATTTGTATCACTCAAGAAATATCCATCAACCTCACCTGGGTTTGAACACCAGAATTATCGGGTTCTGAGGCGAGCACTCTACCTCAAGACCACCGAGGTTGACCAATTCAATATTCCTCATCCCTAAGACATTATAGTAGTTAGTATATAGACGTGTAACTTAGATGGGTAGTAAGACTTGGTGCTAAAATATATAATCATTTTTATAACAGCAACTAAACAGTATTTTAAATCTGGCCAGTGATTATATGACATACCAACATAATGTAGGTGTAGATAAATTAAAATTTGTCAGTGTAACATAATTAATTTGTGCTTCAATTTTTCATTCTTAGCCTTTTTATTTACCTAGATGCACTTATAGGATGATTTAAAAACTAAGAATATGGTTATGTAACAAAAACAATAACAGCTTTATTTTCAGTCTCGACTTCGACTTTTCATTGCATTTAAAAAGCAGCCTTCACACACCCTTGTTGTTAGGAGACATAACTACTTGATACCTGAACATATAATATGAAATACTCTAGCGCCGACCATTATTGTGGGGGTTTAGGGAACGTGAGTAAAGGGAAGTGTTTGTGTAGTTTTTATAGCAAAACATTTTCTTGGCCAAAATAAACCAAATATTTCTCCAGTAGAAATAAAGAGTTTAATTTTCTTCACATGGTGACCCCAACATTTGGTGATATCTGTCTTGATCTTAGCGGTATTAGATGAGACACATTTTAAATGAAGAAAAAAAGTTTTCATCAAATCCCAAGACAACCTTGACAGATATTAAGAAACTGTTGGGGTCACCATGTGAAGAAAATTAAACTCTATGTTTAGATTGGGTAATTATTTATTTCTATTGACTCAAAAATGTTTTGATATGAAAAAACTTCAAAAATACTACCCTTAACTCGTGTTCCCAGCTAAATTGTATGTTTCTACTGAAGCAATATTTGATTTATTTTGGTCAAAAACAGTGTTTTACTATAAAAACTGCAAAACACTAGTCTTTTCTCGCGTCCCCTACACTCCCGCCTTAAATGAAATCATGAACCCTTGTTTTTTAGACTCATGAATTGAAATTTTTAAATCGATACTTTTTTCTTCTTTCCTTTCTTTTAATTTCTACATTAAAATTAAACAAGTCTCCCTTTGCTTCTTCACATTATTTGAAACTAATAATCCTCGTCTGACGTCACAAAAGATAAAAGTGAATATTTCACACACACACTTTGACTCTTTGTAACAAAGGGAAAGTTAGGGTAGAAACAAACAGCCAAATTAGCTGCCAAGGTTAATGAAATATTCCTTTCTCTAGTTTTCGAAAAACTTTTTCGTTCCCTCAATTTCTGCTTATTCTCCCCCCGTTTGGTTTAATTAAATTTACTGCCCCAGATGAAACAATAAGAAAAAAATATTTAGTGGAATATACTTATATCTTGTATCCTTTGTTCTCAGTGTTTCTTGTATTCCCTCTTGATTAATTCGTTTCAAGTATTCCTTTCTTTAAGTTTCAAACGCTGAGAGGAATGCTTTAATTTTTTATATTTTTAAAGTAATTGTATTAAACTTGTTAATCCACTGATTACTTTAGCAAGAAATTAAATTTTACCAGACTCACCCTTTTTTTTTTTTTTTATTCATTTGGGGGATGGACGTGACTTTACAAACTTTTTTTTTTGTTTATCCTGAAAATGTACAGTCGGTTGATATTTAACTGGCCACACGGAGGGTTTGCCTGACTCTGAGCTGGTAGGCCAGTGTTCGAACTTAACCAGCTCTGGTAGGCTTTTCGTTGTTCAGAAGTACATTTATTCATTTTAAAACCTCAAACATATATATTGCATAAAGTACACTCAACACAAAATTAAACCATTCAAACCAGCCCCAAAGTATAGTACAGTTTTAAAATTACATAAAATAACAAAACGTGACACCCTCTTAAGTGGCTCCATGGTTTAAGGCGTCGCCATCGCGTTAGAATATACTGCCGATGGCAGGAAGATCGGGGTTCGAATCTTGGTTGGGGTTTTCACTCTCTCTTCACACACTTCCTCTGAATTCATCCATAACACATTAACACATTAACACATTAACACATTAACATAATTAGTACATATGCGTATAACCTAAACAGGTAGTAAGACGTGGTGATAAAAAAAAGTGACGCCCTTATAGTCTGATAATATAACCCCCCTTGTGGTATCATAATATACCCCTTACGGATTGATTGATAATATAACCCCCTTGTGGTATTATAATATAACCCCCCTTACGGGCTGATAATTTACCCCCCTTACGGGGTAGCCAGGTGCAATGACCACTACACCACAGGGCCGGATGTTGGGGAAATAATTTGTACTTTCTTCTGGATTAACACATTTTTGTCTTGGAATAGATATTGATAAGATCGTCCTTAACATATTAATTACTATATAAACAACTTTAACTCATTTATTGAAGTGTATTAATATCTCTCTATCAATATATCACTAAAACGTCAGTGAATATAGTAGTATTTTAAATTGCTCATTTAGAGAAAGTATTTTAATCGTGAAAGATGTTTTGACATCAAGAATATGACGGATCTTGAAGTTTTTGTACCGCCAAACCCAAAAAATCTGCTCTTAAAATAATATATGTTATCATGTAACTTACGTTTTTAACTAAGATTTCAGCCAAAACTGTTTGATAGATTTCATTCAAAATAAATATTTAATTTTTATTATAACACTCAAATTAAGGGTAGCCTATTGAAGATTCATATTATTTTATATAGCAATGAAAATATATGGTCACCAGAACCACTTCGGTGGCCGCGTAGTTTAAGGCGCCACTCTTGCAGTAGATTAGACTGCCGATGACGGGGAGATCGATATTCGAATTTCATTCGGGTGTACTAAGGATGGTTTTCCTTAAATGGGTTTTCACTCTCCCTCCACGCAAATTTGAGTACACTTCCTATAAGTATAGCCTTCCTAATCCCTGAAGCCATTAGCATAATTAGTGCATAAGCGTATAAACCAAACGGGTAGTGAAAACGTAGTGAAAAACCCACTAGAACGAATTAATAGAAAGAATAGTCATACTACCCGCCTCGGTGGCGTAGTTAGCTAACGCGCTAGTCGTGTTGAGCTCGACCGCCGAGGACGGGGAGATCGAGGTTTGAATCTCGGTCGGGTGAACTGGGGGTGGTTTTCCCTAAATGGTTTTCCACTCTCCCTCCACGCAAATGCGGGTTCACTTCCTCTAAATTCAACCTTCCCAATTCCTAATCCATTAGCGTAATTAGTACTTAAGCGTATAACCCAAACGGGTAGTAAGACGTGGTGCTAAATATAAATAGTCCTACTGTTTTAGGGAACAGACAGTACTGGAGTAGTATTTTAATCCTCCACTTAGGGCGCCACTTGATCCGCGCGCTTTAAACTGTCAGGGGATTTGAACCCGGCATGTCACGCGAACATTTTACCTTCCAGTTCCTCTCACTTCCGGTGTAACGAGAGCGGTGGAAAGAGGAAATAGAGGAGGGTTGTAGTTTAATTCTTTGATCCCTCAAGAAGCAAAGTCTTCATCAGGAGTAAATGAAATATACATAATTCAATTATATCATCTCTATTTCAGATTATATTTTTAAAAAAGTGGTACGACTAAATCTTTTTTAAAAAATGTAGACAGTACTACTTATCAGATAAAACACTCCCCAGACATATATGGTAAATAAAATCATTAAAGTCATTTTATAAATATTTAGAAGTTTCAAATATAAGTCTTCGGTAATTNAAAAGTTAAAATCACTATACCCACTTCAGTGGTTGCATGGTCTAACGTGCTACTCTCGTGTTGGACTAGAATACCGATGACGGGGAAATCGAGGTTCGAATCTCGGCCGGGTGTATTAAAAGTGTTTTTTTCCTTTTTCAAAATTGGTTTTCCACTCTCCCTCCCACGCAAATTCTGATACACTTCATATAAATGCAACCTTGTTCATCCTTAACCCATCACCGTAATTAGTACATAAGCGTATAACCCAAATGGTTAGTAAGAGACATTGCTAAAATTTAAAATTAAAAAAACACTCTAGTTTGTGGAATGAAGAGGAACCCCTCCCCATACACAGGGTGTTCGTAAACTCATAGCCCAAACTGCATATATAGCTTGTTTGAAACTAAAGTAATACAAAATCCCGACACACTTATACCAGGAATACTATGATAATACCTTTAAATTGTGTTAAAAACTTCAGCGTACAGCGCCGGGAGAGCAAAGCTGTCAAGCATGCGTGTACAGCAAGTTGCATAGGAGTTAGGCGCGCGGTACTGCACATGTAATAATGGCAAGCACTTTCTGTGATGTAGGACCGTTAATGATGGCCCTCGGAACGTATTCACATTTCTAGATGGACTGATGTGTTGTTTACTATTAATTGTATGTTCTGTTACCATGATCTAAGTTGTCGAAGTGTGAAGGTCCACGCGCCTAGCTCCCATGCAACCTGTTGTACACGCATGCTTAAACAGCTTTGCTCCATAGTCAAATGGGTACAGGGATATTTCTTTCCAATTCCAAGCATGAACGCTGGAAGCACCTTTTATACAGGTTCTTGAATCGAACAGCTCGGGGGAAAAAAGACGCTTTCTTTTTTTTGTAATGGTTTTTGGATGTTGTCCTTTTTCAGAGTTCGACCGCGCAAGACTTGTTTGAACTACTGGAACGAGTCCAGAGCAGCCGTCTGGACGACCAAAGATGTGTTTTACCTCCTTACTTCTCACAGGTGACTTAACAACACACTACACTCTCTAACACAGATATATTAAGTGTGAACTAACCTTTATCCGAGGACTTGGGAGCTCGTCTCAAGTTCGACAGGCCGTGGAATTCTTCAAGACATTAACTAGATCGACTACAGTAACATTTACATAGGGAGAACCTTTATCTGAAAATGTCAAGTGATCCATTATTATAACACTTTTGGTTTTTTTTTAATTTGGCTCACCTAATGTACCCCACAAAGATAATTAATTAATTAGCACCGCGTCTTACTAACCGTTCGGGTTGTACGCATAAGTACTAATTACGCTAGTGGATTAGGAATTGGGAAGGTTGGATTTAGAGGCAGCTGCCACTTTTTATATATATCATCAATACCAATAAAATAGCCTTAATAAAATAATACAAAGTAATCAACTATAGCCTAAAAAAGGTTTTTATTTCTTAAAAGGCCCTACCTATGAAAATTATACTTTACTTATAGTATGTTCTCTTTCTTTGTCTTTGAACATATTTCCTGTCATTGCCACAACGTAGCAGTACTGTATTACAAAAATAACCCTGATAAAGAGACGACGAACTGTGGCAAATAGTGATAAGAAAATACTTCTTATTTGCACTACTTTATTAAAATACAAAACTAAATATGTTTGTAAAAAAATCATAGGTACTCAACATGTCAGAAAATAGGGGCATTATATTCAAAAATAACTTATGACTTAATAAAAAATCTCAGCATAAAATTGAAAAAGCATTTTCAAAAATTGCATGTCTTCAGTTAAAGATACTAAAACTAGTTTTTTGCCACACATAGTTTTATTACCAAGCGAAAACTAATGTTTTTTTATGCGTTGTCATCATCATATAAATAAAAGTGATTGTGTCAATTGTGTGTGCGTACAGATATCTAAATCCCAAAACGAAGAAACCTATAAAGTTTAAGCACAGCTTTCGTATTCATGAGAATCGGAGGGTGAGCACCTAGGGATTATATTCACCACCCCCCGCCCCCAAAGTTTACATATTTTGTGACACAAACAACTTAAACCACGTGAAAATCGGTTATTGTTGAAGAATATAATAATTTACTCAAGAATGTAGTACTTATTTTCTATCGAGCTCGATCACCAAGGAAAAATATCAACTTAAAATTCAAAGAGAAATTACGGAAGAAATTCCATTCTTAAATCCAAAGAGAAATAAATAATAAACTATTTTATTTGCATACACCTTAAATCGAACCAAGATATCCTAGATTTGTAGAATATTCTGCCTTGGTCATAGTTAGACGTTCGCCTAAGACTAAATTAATTTTGTGGTGTGGTAGTTTGGATAACGCCTGAATGGTTCGACTGCCTAACCCGCCAAACTTTTGTGTATGACAAGTAGTAGCAAGGTTATAGCACGGCGTGCACCATTCTTAAATGAGATCACGCGGGAAACGTTCTCAATAATTATAGTTTCTTTAATCACATAGATACTTTAACTAACCATTTAAGCTGATAAATAGGTCACGGTTTCTAAATAATTTAAATTTTAAACCTTAAAAGTAAAACTACAGTAAGTGTAAATATTCAGAGAGTATAAAAATGTTGAATATTTTAAATTATCGCTTGATTTTGTCGCAACGTATAGTCGCGTCACCATTATAAAGAAAGATTTAAAGCTCCAAATATTCATAGATCTACTTGTATGTATTCATACGTAAATTTAGTGGTTAAAAAACTGTCACTTTTAAACAATTGTGCTTGATTTGGATGGCTGTACATTAAAATAGTATATGTTTTAACCATTCTTATAATTTTTTTTGTATGGTCTAAAAATCTCTACCTCTACTGAACTAATTATAATTAGAGTTTACGATTAATGCTGTAGAAACTCTGATAAGATTTAACATGTCTATTATAAAAAAATAGGTTGTCAAGTGCACTTTCTAAGCACACGACTTATAAACTAACTTTAATCTAGAACTAACCCAACATCCAGCCTTTGGCCTTTAATTTTCACTATGAAAAGGCAAGCCAACATTTCACCAATGATAAATTTTTCGGACATGCCGGGAATAGAGTTCAATACTTTTAGTTCAATAGGCAGACAGGCTACCGACTTAGCTAAGGCGTTGGTATTTATAAAGATAATTAATTATTTGCTTATATGTTGTCATACCTGGATATTTTTAATATTGCCATTAGTGTGTGTGTTTAGTTGGAATGGTTGCTATCCTAGATTAAGATAGTTTGTAAGTCATGTTTGCTGACTTAACTTTGTGTTTAGATCGTTCAAGTTATGTATCTCCCATTTAAAATAATATAACCACAGTTTCGCTATAATCGTGGCATTAATTTGTATGACTTTAATTTGATTTATAGTCAATTAAAAAAAAACTAAAACCATAGAATAACTTTTCATTACGTTCAAAGGGGGTTGGAATTATTTTATGACAAAGAAGCTTAAGTTTAGGATAAAAAAATTAGAGGGTCAGCTAAAGATTTAATCATAGCTTACAATAAAAGGAAAGGGGAGTATTGTTGATCGATTTTTCTTATTATATTTTGTTATAATAAAAGTCTTTATACTCCTACTTTTTGAAAAGCTTTAGATTAGATATGGTTCAGATCAACTTTTTACAATACTATTCATAGGAACCATAATAAGCATGTGAGGTTTAATTTCCCATATTGTTATTTTTTTTTCTTTTAGTCCTAATCTTTTTTTAATATATATATTTTTATATTTAGCACCACGTCTTACTACTTGTTCAGGGTATACGCCTATGTAATAATTACACTAATGTGTTATGCATTAAGAAGGTTTAATTTAGAGGGAGTGCAACCACATTTGCGTGGAGGGAAGGTGGAAAACCGTTTAGAAAAAAACCCGCCTCGGTGCACCCGACCGGGATCGAACCCTAATCTCCTCGTCTTCGGCAGTCTAGTCTAGCACGAAAGTAGCGCGTTAGACCATACGGCCACCAAAGCGGGTCACAATAAATGTTTAATTAATCGTCTGGTCGTTAGGTTTGTCCTATAATGATGTTGGTTTAACCACTACTAAGCATCATAATAGCACTAAAAGAAGTTTGGGGGCCACATGGTCTAGGGCGCTACTCTCATAATAGGCTAGACTGCAAAAAACGGGGAGATTTCTATCCCTTTCGGGTGTTTTTTTGCCTAAACGTTTTTTCACCCTCCCTCCACGTAAATTCAATTACACTTCCTCCAAATTCAACTTTCCCAAACCCCAACAAATTAGCGTAATTAGTACGTAGCCGTACAACCCAAACGGGTAGTAAGACACAGTATTAAAAAAAAAGGACTAAAAAAACTCAAATTCAATATTAATAAAAGAAAAGGGCAAAAATATTAGAATCTGAAAATGTTAAAATCCTGCAGTTTTAAATACCCCCAAATAAATCAAGCTTTAGAGAAATGGGGTATTTGCGTGGAAAGAGGATGAGTAAGGCACAGTAAGAAACCAGCATCAAGTGCACCAAACCGAGATTCGATCCTCAACCTCCCTGCCACACGTATTTTTCCGCGTCTTACTACCTGTTCAGGTCATACGCATATATGACAATTACTCTAATGGGTAAGAAAGCATTTTAGAGGTGATCTACCGGCAACTGTGTGGAAGGGGAGTAAGAAACAATTAAGGGGAAAAAAATCTTGGTAGACCTGACTGGGATTCAAACCCCGATCTTCCCTTAATCAGCAGGCCAGTCCAACACACAAGTAACGCCTTAGATCATTCGGCCACTGAAGGTCACACGTATTAGTTAAATAAGTTAATTCGGGGCTCCATCTAGGCTCGAACCCGGTTTCTTCCACAAGTGGTTGTGCTTCCTTGCTCCTGGACCACGCATAAGAAGCTCCCGAAGTCACCGGAATATCCGCCTGTAAAGAAAAATTGCGTGTGCCTATGTAAGTTCATGTTGGCCAAACTTGCTCTACATTATGTTGGCACCCTGCCCGCATGTTGTTAGCCTTCACTTGTTCGTCTTCTATACTCTGACCACCGGTAGCAGCTATGGTCCATGTCCACCTAACAGCACTATACTCGGTGTCATGTTAACAGAGTAGCTTGTCAATCCAGCCCTAGATTATTTTTTAATATTATGTTAAACTATTACTAGATAAGGCACCATCGAATCCTAGAATCATAAAATCCTTTAAAGATGTTCGAGATTCACTAATCCGAAAGTATCGGATTTGAGATTTGAATTTTAAAAAATGTCAAATTTTGAATTGAACTTTTATATGAGTTGTAATACTGCTTAATAGTGGTTTATCACTGACAAACTTTTAGGACACACATAACAACCAGATACCTGACCATTAATTAACACTTAACTTAATGATCATCATCATCAACAACTGTTTCCATCCTATGACCGGGTCAGTTAAGTAAAATACTTCCATCTTTCTATCACTCCACCAGTCTTAATCCTTTAATTGCTTCTATTCTTCTACTCTCATTTGTACACTTTTGCTATCTGCTTCTATCATCTCTTTCTTGGCCTCCCTTACGGTATTTTCCCTACACACTTCATTTCCATAATTTTTTTCGACATCCTATCCTTCTCCATCCTCATTAAATACTCATGCCATCTCATTCTTGCTTCCTCTACTATATCATGTACTTCGACATCCTCAATACATGTCCATACCATCTCAGTCTTGCTTCCTCTACTTTCTCATGTACTCCCTGTATCCCCACTCTTTTACGGATAACTTCATTCCTAATCTTGTTTCTCCTCGTGACAGCTAAAATGCTCCTCACAAACTTAATTCCCATGGCTTCCACTTTCCCAGTCTCCCTTACATTGAATGTTCATGTTTCTACTGAATGTGTGACAATGGGTACAAAGTATGCCCTGTACAACACTTCCTTACACTTCCAGGGCACTTTTCTTTTCCATATCAAGTCTCTTGCGCACCTATAGAACAACTATCCCTGCTGTCCTCTTCTCATTAGATCCTCTCTACTTTCACCTTTCTCCTCAATCACGCTCTTAAGATATTTTACACATTATACCTTTCTCAGCTCTACTCCATCCAACTTTATAGCTTTACTAGGCCTTATCCTCTTCCTTGTCATTACCATCACTCCACACTTTACCAAACTAAATTTCACTTGGAGAGCTTAGAAATGTGAAGCTGGAGAATACATGAGAAAATCAAGTAGATAGAGAGGCTGATAAATGAAGAAGTCCTAAGAAGAGTGGGTTGAAAGAGAACCATTTTGGATGTGAATCTTCGGTGCAAAGCAAACTGGATCAGACACATCCTTAGGAGGAACTGTCTTCTGCACGACGTCATAGAAGGCAAGGTTGATGGAAAGAGGAGTTTAGGAAGGAGGAGGATTCAAATATTAGATGATTTGAAGGAAAGAAGAATATTCTGGGAGCTGAAGGAGGAGGCAGAGAACAGGGTGCATTGGTGGTCTAATTTCATTGACAAAAGGAATGGACCTGTCGTAAGACAGAACACTCAATATTAATAATAAGAAGAAGAATCCGCTATTCAGAGTTGTTCCTTAAGAGAGATTGCACTATAGTAGTGTTATTTTATAAATATTTATATGATCTATTAAAATTTACAGCTGCAGATCACATGACTTGGTGTAATAATACATTAAAGTAGATCTTATAACTTTTATAGATGTCGCAAGGCCCTTCCTATTGAAATTAGACTGTAACTTAAAGATTCACGGTCTGATCAGAGGCAATACAGTTGTAATAATGTAGTTTTTCCACTCCCATTTTTATCAATAACTAAACCCTTCCACGTAAATAATACTCTAATTTCTTATTTCAATATTTTATTCGTCTTGTCCTCTTGTAAGATGGTATTTGTACTTGTTGGATATTAATATTATTATCACTTCTGCGTGAGAGACACCTCTTGAATGCCTCAAGTATGGATTCTCCCTCTTTTCGCTGTTGGTGGGTTTAGTATGTCCTTGATTGGTGAATGAAAAGAGAGTTAGTTCTCTTGGATCAACACTTCTTGAAAACATGGTCTAAAAATAAATGGTACGGTACACCGAACTTAATTTCTCTCTCTTTTATATTAATATTGAAACATTTACTAAAAGCTCTTTAAGATATGTGAAACGTGATAATATACATTGTTGCGTAAACACTCCAACAAATACCATTAATGAAATAATATACACTGTTACAGAAACATTGAGAAAATAGGAACATGTCTGGCCACCTAAAGATTGATTTCCCATTTCAAAAACCTAAATAAACAAAAATTGATTTGCTTATATCTCAGAAACTATTAGTTTTTTAAAAATATATTTTAAATAAAAGATTTTCATCTTTAATAGTACTACAACTTTACAATGATAATTTATTTCGTATCTCAAATTTTTGCAGAGATATAATCAAAATTAGAAATTTCTGCTTTATTTCGTATCTCAAATTTTTGCAGAGATATAATCAAAATTAGAAATTTCTGCTTATGTAAAGTACCCTCAAAGTCATTGTCGTGGGAAAATGAGAGTTTCCATTCCGTTTGTAATGTTAGACAGGGCCTAGATACAAAATTTAATCAAAGTCGTTATTGTGGATTTCGAAAAGATCTAGTTTTAATCATAATCATCATCAAGGAGCACTTTCCTTCCGTGCTAGCCACGTTAAGTTCATGATGAAGTTCAATGCCCCATAGCCCTTTCGAACAATAGAAAACTTTGAATTAGACTTTTGCCCCCTTCGACCTTATCTATCCGTGCGTTCTTGGACTCTTTTTTTTCTAGGACATAATAATAGCACGAACGAATGAGCAAAGGTTCGTCCAAGACTTCCCTCGTGCGTATCCAGAGTGACGGAAACCTCCGCTAGGAGCGCTAAGAGTGTCGTGAGTTCAGTCGCGCGTGACTAAACGGAAACGTTTTCACAGAAGTCGTGTGATCTCTTCGTCCGGCCGTCCGTCCTCCCCCCCTCCCCCTCACCGTTATCCTCTCCCCTCCTATACATTATATCTAATGGACCAACTTTACTTGAACGGGATTAAGTAATTTGTCTACCCGGTTCGGTCAGTATTTCAAACTGATCGGTGGGATAAATCTTCTTAAAAAGGTCGTCTTTACTCCACTTCGGTTGCCGGCATTTTACGCAACCCGTTTTAAATGCCAAGACAGGAAGCGGGTTGCACGACTATAAGGAGAAACGTTCCACTGTCGCGTTCTGATACAATCATGATTTAGTAAGTTAATCATATGTTTATACATTACGTGCTTCATTGTTTCAATGATATAGACGTTTGAATCGTGATCAATTAAATATGTCTGCAGTCACATATTCATTCATATTATACTTGGGTGACCTGGCGGTCTAGGTGTAAGGTGTCGGACTTATGTGCTGAGGGGTCCGGGGTTCAATCCTCGGTCCCGGAACAGATTTATCTGATTGCCAAACCCTTCCTTCACCGCTGACAAGACGTGTATTAATCATAACTTGTGAATGTGTGGAATACCAGGTCTCCCCCCGTGGTTCGGATCCCACGTTAAACTGTAGGTCCTCCATTTCATCTCACAATCACCATACCATTACACATTAGCGTAAGTACGTATAACCCTAACGGGTAGTAGGACGCGTTGCTAATAGTAATAATAATATATTATACTTGCAAAAAGTGTTAAATGCTTACCATTAAGGTGGGAGTGTGGGTAACGTGATAAAAGGGCAGTGGTTTTTGTTTTGTTTTTTTGCATTTTTATATCAAAACTTTTTTTTCCCCCAAAAATAAATAAAATATTTCTTCAGTATAAACATAGGGTTTTATTTTCTTCACATGTTGATATCAACAGTTGTCGAATATCTGTCATGAGCATAGCAGTATTAGATGAGAAACTTTTTAAATGAAGAGAAAAAATTGTCATTAAATTCTATAACACCCTTGACAGATATTCAACAACTGATGATATCACCATTTGAAGATAATTAAACTAAATATATCTATTAAAACAATGTTATATTCTTTTTGTCCAAAAAATTGTTTTTATCCACACAAAAAAAAACTGAAAAATATGAACCTTAACCCTCGCTTCCTTCTACATCATCTTAATAATTTGATGTAATGTCAATAAATACTTGCTCACGTGATGTTAAAGTCTGTATGTAGGTGTATTTTACGGATGGGCGTGTTCTGAAAATAAATTTAAACTATTTATAAACATTGCATATTGCATTTCTTCGCACACTGAGTAACTATCAAACCTCAATTATTTTGACCAGCTGTTCTAGGTTTTTGAAACGTTCTCTTCGCTTACAGAATAGGCATGCGTGCCTGATGAGGGGCACATAGGGGACACGTCCCCTCTACCCCCGCAATATTTGTGCTTTAAGGGAAAGTCGGCTTCAAAAAAAAACTGACTAATTGTTTAAATAATTTACTTGCAGAATTTTAGGTTTCTCTCTCATGCATTGCATGCCCTTACTAAACAGATTGAACTTTGCTTCATTTATGCGGACAGCAGCACTTTAAGAACAAGTTCATCCAGGGAGGTGGCTATATCTGTTAGTTATTTCTTTCACCTTAAAACATACTTGAGGATCAATATGCCTAAAGTTGCCCTCGGTGATTGTGGGGGTAAAGTGCTCGCCATAGGACCCGATTTGCATGGGTTCAAACCCAGTTGAGGTCAATGGATTTTTCTTGAGCGATAAAAATACATAGCACTATTTCCTTTAAAGGGTAAGTAAAGGCGTCAATCCCATGTCTATTGTGGCATGTAAAAGAACATTGGTAGGTATGTGAAAATACCTTTTCCAGCAAAACTGTTAAGACCTTTCGCTCTAATTTATAGAAATTCTTGTGTACTGATGTGTTCAGTCAATTCAGAAAGTGTACATTAAACATCTTAAATATAATATACATTATGTCTCAAATATCCCGTGGCTATGTCAAACACACAGATATGTTTTGGACAAAATCAGAATTTATTATATTATCTAAACACGTTGATATGTGCGGTTGATGAAAGGAGAGCGAAACTTATTAGTAAATTCAATGCCAGCTTAAATAAAGTGTTAATTATCTAACACAAAATTAATAACCGTCTTGTAAATAGGCCTGTGCACAATTTTTACAAACATTGAACCAATTATTGAAGAAATGGTTGGATCTATTTGAAACTGGGATGAACGAAATGAAAAGCTTGAATTAATATTAATGCTCAGTTGAAGGAGAGTATTTTGAATAATAAGCCTAGTACTTAATGGGTAATATTATATTAGGCTTAATTTATTTTACATAATTATTGAAGGTCAAATTAGACCTATGTCGGTGGAAAAATAGACGATTTTTTTTTTTTTAGATTTCAGAGCGTAACTTAAAAACTACTGGAAATAAAATTCTAAAAATTTGGATTTTCTTTTTACTATCTTTAGGGGAAAATTGGATGAGCTAGATTTGAAAAAAAAAACATCTTAAGGTTCTAAAGTGTTAAAATATTGTATCACTTGACACGGAATGACCCAAGTTTAATTTAAAATGTTAATTAATCTACTTTTTGGAGGAAACTGTTTCTACCGGAAAGTGCCTGTGATATCGTTTCACGTGCATCTGAAATCCCCCCCTTCTTGGTCCATAGTTGTAACCCCTCCCCCCCCTAGAGTCCCCTTGCAAATGACAGCAATATTACTCTCGTGTCACATACACGTTGCAGCCCTCACCCCCCTTCCTTCCCCTTACCACCAACTGCCCCACCCTTGAGACGCCGGCCTCGTTATCACGCCACTAATTACCATGTAGCATGACGTCTGTCCCCCCCCCTTGCTGTATCNCTCGTTATCACGCCACTAATTACCATGTAGCATGACGTCTGTCCCCCCCCCTTGCTGTATCCTGATCTGTCCGACACGGCCTCCTACAGTCGCCGCTACAGCACCTCTTTTTTGTCTTGGCCAGATCACTGCTTTTTTTTACTGTCCAGGATATCTACAGCCTACAGCACTTCTTTTTTGTCTTTGCCAGCTCACTACTCTTTTACTGTTCAGGACATCTACAGCATATATCAGCTCTTTTTTTGTCTTGGCCAGATCTCAACACCTTTTTCTTTGTTTTAGACAGCTACAGCATATCTCTTTTTTTGAAGCCACAGCATCTATTTCTTGGCTTGGAAAGCTACAGCAGCTACATCACCTCTTTTTTGACTTGGACAACTACAACCCTTCTTTTTGAACAATCACATCCCATCTTTTTTGTCTTGGTCAATTAAAGCACCTCTTTTTTTGTCTTTGAAAGTTACAGTATCTCTTTTTTTTTTCTTTGACAGCTACAGTATCTCGATTTTGTCTTGTTCAATTTCAGCACTTCTTTTTATTTTATTTGGACAGTTACATCACCTCTTTTCTTACTTGGGCAGCCACAACACGTCTTTTTTCCATCTTGGCCAACTATAGCTTCTCTTTTTTTGTCCTCCCCAGGTATAGCTTCTCCCTTTTTATCTTAGCTAAATACTTTTTTTAATTGACAGATCCAATACTGATTTTGAACGATGTTCATGTATAGGAATGAAACTGGGGCAGCCACGTGAAAGACATGCTATCAAGGCAACTATAGGGGGAAAAAAATCATGAAAACTTGTGTAGACGAGAGATTATTAGTCTTACATTATAGCAAACAGTGCTTTACTTTTCTATCGAACAAAAACCTATATATATATATATATATATAAAGTTAAATAAAAGTTGTTTCAACTAAATATACTTTATTGTTCTAATCATAAGTTTGCAGACCTCTTGGTCTAAAGGTTAGCATTTTTGGCTACTAGTTTAAAGGCCCCCTGGTTCGATTACCAGCAGTACCATATGTATTTTCTTTTCCGAAGGGGATTTGCTCCTATGAGTGCCACGGTCTGGTTAATTAAACGTTAGGTTTAAGACTTTTACTGGTACCACATAATCATCATCTTCATCATCGCAGCACCTACATTAAGGTGACCAGCTTTCCAAAACAAAACAAAAATGCGACATTTCAACTTTTTCCTGGATTAGAAAAGGGACAAAAAACGCGACACATGTCTGACCGAACTGAACAACACACAATACACTGCATCTTTCCTGCTGTGGCGTCTTCTTTTTTAAGAAGGGATTTTCTTCTTTTAAATTTCTACTGAAACTGCATTTCCTTTTCGGCATGATTTAAGAGATAAAATATCACTTTTAACAATTATTAATTCTTCACAAGCTAAAGATCTCACTGTTAGAATGAAACCAGCAAACCACACAACGAAATTTCCCTCTTAAAGCTAACAAAGGATAAATACACAACGCACAATTTTTAACGCTTGTTATTAGTTTAAACAACTGATTAAGCAATGTTACTACACGTTGCAGCATTAATCAGACTGTCAAATTTCGACTTATTGCAGAGAAGGTGCGTTCACACTAGTTGACAATCTTCACAGGATGCACATATTCGACCTTCAGAATATAATTATGACGCTTATTTCACGCATAATTAGCAGAGCCTTTCACGCATCTGTCATTCAAAACGTTCAAAGCTTCTAGAACTACAGCAGTCATGCCATTTTTTTAAAAAAAGGGGAAACAAAATGGGACTTAAATTAATTAAAAAATAGACAATTTAGCGTTCCGTTCAAGTTTCATGGGTACAACGGGACCACAGTAAAAAAAGGGGGGTGGAGGGACAGTCTCGTTAAAAAGGGGGCGTCTGATCACCCTAACCTACATGGTGTACCAACCTCAGAAGATGGTTAATAATCCGTCACTGTCCCCCCTCACAGCATACGCTAAAAAAACATAAGTTAAAATATGAGCTATGTTATTTTAAATTATACACAAATCATTTTATAATATCCTAAATATTCAAGCATTTCAAAAAATGCAATAATTATTATTGATCTTATATATTTTAGACAAAATAGAATGTTTATAATCTTAAACTATAATACAAAATTACATAAAATTAAAGGGGTTTGATTTAAATGTTTAAAATGTTATATAGCTTGCTTAAAAATCCTATTAGCAATAATCAAATAACACATTGAACACTGACCTATTGTAATAATTTCCGTTCAAGGTCATAAGACAATGTTTGGACAGAAACTATATTATAGAGGAATGACGCGAAATCATGCTTGAGGTGGCCCTGATCTTGATTGAAAGCCTAATCGGTGTGAAAGTGTAATGAATGGATAACGCCTGATATCTCTTAGCTCTACTATCCCGCCTTACGAAACTGTACGAAAGGTTGTCTCGGTTAAACGACCCGGCGCTAGCAGCTCTTGATATAATATTTCATAATAATATGTGTATGTCTGTGCGTGCGTGTATGCGTGCATGCGTGTGTCTTTCCACACTCACCAGAAGTCCCTATAGGACCTAAAAGACTGAAATTTGCACTTAAGTATAGACCACGAGATAGAACCTCACGGATATTTTCTTTTCTATAGAAAAAAATTTTTTTTTAATTTAATAAAATTATAATTAATTTAGTTCACTCTCTATGAATCTACTCTTACATAATATAACTGACAGAAAGATACTTATTTTAGAAACAAAGCCCAACTTTTCATGCGCTTATCATTTGGTGGTTAGGTTTTGTTAGGTGGGTTAGTATTATAATAAACTTGTCGAAGACAGGCCTAAAAACAAGTTGATAGAATAAAATTTAATTTCCAGGCCTGATGAACTAAGGTATCTCCTTAAAATTCCAGATTAATATTTCTTAGGATTATTTCGTTTGGAACTACTTATTTTTATTTTAAAAAAAGTTGTTTTTTGAAACTTTTCTGAACTTATTCAAATATCCTATAACGACAACAAATAACTATACATCATGACTCTAGCCAATCAGAAGTGGTTAAAATATAAAGCGTCAAGTTATTTTAATTGTTAAAAACATTTAGAGTTGAAATTAATCACACCCATGTGTACATTTCGTTAACTAAAATAAATGGACCTTATTAGAAAGGCGTAGTCTCATATACAAAATGAATTCAAACTAATGGAAACTACTTTGATAAAAACGCTTCACGTATAAGCAACACGTCAAAGAACCAAACGTTTGAACGTACTCCTTGTTCATGATATACGTTCAAGGTATACTATTAATTTTAAAAACTGTATTTTCTTCTGTTACTGGGGTCTACAATATTCAAAGTAGTTATTTGTTTCGCTACAAGGTCTCACTAGTATCGCAATCGTACAACACTCCTACCTAGCGGTGAATTTATTAAACAAGTTGAAGAATTTTGTAGCAATGATGTGCTATGTCATAAAATAGTAATTCTGAGATTAAGGTTTTAAAAAATCTATAAATTCACCAGACTAATCATTATTATTTTTCTATGGTTTGATACAATCTTTTAACTCCCATAAATCAACAAAATTATATTTTAAACTCTATATAAAGAATTACAGGAACACAATTAAGTATGAACTGTAACTGTTTCGTTGGTGTAACATTACTGCCCCAAGCCTTTAAATTGTGATATTGATACTTATTTTTCTGTACAGTTCCCTATATAAAAAGCATATTCCAATTTCTATGGGTACCTAGCTTAGTTTTGAAAAGTTTGTTGACAACTTTTTTTTCTGAAAAATTAAAAATGACACCTGGACACGGAAATCGAAACTGGTACCTTTGTCTTAGTACGCCAATGCTCCAACGACTGACCTATCCAGGAACTGGCGTACTAAACCATAGGTCTAGATGCGAGTAAATCCTCACTAAAACAAATATAGGTAATAGCTTTGGCTTTGGATTCTTAACTTTATTGTTATTAGCATCACATCTTACTACCCGTTCGGATTATACGCTTATGTACTAACTACACTATTGTTTTGGGGGTTAAAAAGGTCTAATTGAGAGGAAATTCACCCACATTTGTGTGGAGAGAGAGTGTAAAGCCATTTTAGGGAAAACCGCCCTCAATGCACCCAACCTAAACCCCAATCTCCTCGTCTTTGACAGTCTAGTCTAACATGAAAGTAGCGCGTTCGACCACGCGACCAACGAAGCGGGTTAACTATTAAAATATCGGATGAGTTTGCATAGTGGTTTATGAGCTTCACTTTCAAGGCCTTCTGTTGGGGCTCGATATGATCAGTGGTGTACCCAGAAATATAATCTAGGGAGGTATACAATCAAGGCTTTAAGTCAGAATGAAATTCTCGAGGGAGGCGTGGGAATTTTTAATATTAGGGGGGGGCAAACTGCCGAAGGCCAAGAAAATTTATTAATTTTAAATGCTTTTAGAAGCAATTTTGAGGGGTTTTTTAATTTTAATTAGGGAGAAGAGACAGCAATTTAAATTATGTAAAGTATTTTTTTCAGGGTTTATAGGTGCTATAAATATTTTTTTTAAACACTAATATGCTAAATTTATACAGTACTCTATGGTTCATAGATAAAGGCGAGAGAAAATTTAATTAAATGTTTAAAAAGCAGATTTATTTAGAAGAGTAGAACCATTTTAACAAAAAAAAGAAAACTTACTCTTCGTAAACTAGCTGATTAGAGTTTCCATCGCTGGTAGATTTTCCTGTTCGAATTCCGCTAAGGTCAAAAGTTACTTGTTCCTAAAGTGATGCGAAATCATGACGTGTAGTTTGAGAGATTCTTAATCCTCTATAGGGGTATTCCCAGATGTTGATAGCCATGTTAAAAGAGTCTTAT
>CABFWO010001184.1:0-76601 GCA_902155825.1 Timema genevievae
CATGTTTGTTAAAAATAAGTTTTTATGTTTATTTACCAAAATTAATGTTCTTGATTTCATTCTATAGTATTTTTGTAATTACCAATAAATTATGATCACAACCATAGTATAACTTGTACATTTTATTTAATTTTAATTTTATCCAGTTGAAAAGTGTAAATTGTCCCTAGATTTTGGAATGACCCATTGACTGTATTGAAAGAACAATAATTACTTTAATACAGAAAATCAAACATTCACCTGTATAGAGGTACAAAAATATTATTCTTTAGTATTAGAAAATAGAAGTATTGGTAATATTGAAATAATAATAATGAGTACCTATATCACAAAAAATCAAACTCACAATATGTAAAAAAATACCATAAAAGGTTTTATAAGTATTAGAAAATATTGGTATTGGCAGCATTGAAAAAAACAGTAATTATAATGTACAAACATCAAAACTTTTAACTCTACAAAAATTACAAATTATTATTTTTAAGTACTTAGTGGAAAATATTAGCATTGGTGCTATTGAAAAATCAATTATTGTAATACTCAAACATCAAAACTTGTACAGAAATATTATTTGTGTCAGAATATATTAGTATTATTCACTAATAGATTTGTAGTAATCTTAATATGTAGGTATTGCTTTGCACTTAATTAAACCTAAAAGGTCACTTATTTTCTTATCACTTAACAGCAATTTTTCTGTGAAAGTGCGCTTAGGTTCAAATTCCTCATTACACATTGAAGATTTTGATCTACTTAGGTTGGGTTTTGCAACATTTGCTTCTTTGAAACTCATCTGAATACGATTTGCTCTTCCTGACTTTCAATACCTTTATCTCCGATATTTAGATGTTTCAGTAATTGTTGAGAGGGTTCATTGTATCGATTGTGCAAGTCTTTAATATCATAAAAATCGGTGTATTCCATTTCCCTAACGATGTAAGGTGTACCTATAATAAATCAATAGTAACTGTTAGGTGCAAACATAAACATTTTTTCATTTCTAAAAACAAATTTCTACTGAGGTCAAACTTGGATTCATTATAAGCAACTTACCTGTTTTTTTTTTTAGCAGATCTTATTATGGACACATTGAGAAGGTTCATAAAGCGGTCCCAATTTCAAAGCTTTCTTTTTTGCTTTCTCATTTACAGAATGTATGTTATCACCTTCATTTTGTGTTTGACCACGTATTAAAAATTTATGAGTGATTGATTCAATCACAACACAATAATTTCAAAGTATCCATTGTGATAACTTTAAAGATCTGTCCATCCACTAAACAATAAACTCATCTCCCACTATAAAATAAGACATGTCGCTGTCCATCCACTATAAAATAAACTCAGGTCCCACCATAAAATAAGACATGTCGGTTAAGTGTGTGATTCGTT
This sequence comes from Timema genevievae, assembly GCA_902155825.1. Classification (NCBI taxonomy): domain Eukaryota; kingdom Metazoa; phylum Arthropoda; class Insecta; order Phasmatodea; family Timematidae; genus Timema; species Timema genevievae. Next base: position 1,392 of record CABFWO010001184.1, read on the forward strand.
AAACTTAAACAGATTCTGCTCTTTTTGGTGAACAAGTGATTCATGCTTTACTTGTAATATGTTATCATTTGGTAACTTAGTTAAATTGGAAATCCAAGTGATGTTTTTAAATTGTCTCTGGACTTTTAGTGAAGACACTTATTTCACCACTACCCACTACTGATGGATTTCCTAATTTTCATGAACCTTACTAACAGTAATTAAAACGTATTAAAACCTTTTAGGCTTTATCTAAAAACCAAAGAAAACCTTAATATTAGATCTTGTGTGTTTTGAGGACTATGAATTTTAAATGTTAATCTATTTAAAGAAATATACAAATAAGATGGTGAAATCGATAAAAATGTGAATGTGTCTCAGCAGTTGTATGTGGACTATTGCAAAAAGTGAAGTATTGAAAGAGGCAAAGATGGTATAATATAAAAGTTTATTGATGCCAACATTCTTTCATGGCTGTGAAGCGTGAGTTTGTCAGAAGAAAGTTAGTAGAAACAGAAGTGGTGAATGTGGTTGTAATGAGATATCTAAGACATTTATGTGGAAAAACTTGTATGGGCAGTCACTAATGAATAGTTGCTGAAGGAGTGCAGTTTGGAGATGTTTAGAGTATGACTGGATCGAGTGATGAAACAAATATATGAAGGTAGCATGTGTGGATCAAAAGGAAGGGGTAGGTCATGTAAGAAAGACATGGCTAAATTGGTAGATGAATGTGTGAAAAAGAAACATTTTAAGAGTTAAGAATCGGTGTATGGATGTTGTTGAAGCAAAGGAAGTGAGGATGGATTAAGTACGGAACTTTTTTTTTAGCTATATGTGCAGTTTCTTGCCTACCCTATAATGGAAATTTCGGGATTGGGTATTTATGTACGGTATAAATAACAAGTTGTATCTACTCAACCTGATTTGAAATAGTCAACTTTCCTTTCATTATGTGATATCAGCTTAGCCCTTTCCAATTTTAAAATCATCTAAATCACTGGACATCAGGGTTAGAAAAAAAACCTAATCTTTTTACCTGGCCCACCCAATTTTTTTCTGATAAAACCCGTTTTTTTTATTGAGTTTTAATTAATCTTCAGGGTGTCCAGTGACCTGGAAATGTAAGGGAATTTGCTTGGTCATGGGAAAGTCAGGAAATTGTATCAAATTTCTGGAATTTTTACATATATGCTATAAAAAATTGGTCAAAATAGCACTTTTATTCCAGTTTATATACACCACAAATCTCTTCATATTAAGTGGTCCAACACTGGTTGCCTGATCATTAAAAACATGTTAAATTTTTTGTGCTGTTAACCTTATATGTTGACAGTTTAAAATCACTATTTTTATTTTCACTGGTTTCAATGTGGCAGCCATTTTTTTATCATGGCGCACAGCATTTTCAGTGTTTGTGGTAACTTCATTATATTAGCTGTGGTAAGTCCTAGGACAAATTTACATACTATGCTGTTAAGCACATTATAGGATACAATTTTGTTAAGGTATGCTATGCTTCTATAAATATGTCATCAATTTTAAGGCCAAAGTTTTGTATTTCAATTGCTAAAAATATCATTTTCAAGATTATTTTTAAGCTAGAAAAGCGTATAACCCGAACGGGTAGTAAGACGCGGTGCTAAGTATTATTATTTAAGCTAGAAGGCAGTTTATTTAAGGATTAAATTTTGTTTGGAAATAGGCCCTACAGATGGAACAATATTCTTATGTTATAATTATTTGAAGTTTGAGAGTTTTGTGTTTTATTTTTTAACTTGTCCTAAATCTGTACATTTTTAAAAAAAATATCAACTTTAGGGTTCAATATCTCTGGTGGACAGCTATTTAAAAATTTGAAATTTACACACTTTAAAGTAATGTCCCAACCCTCTTCAGTGATGCATTGGTCTAATGTGTCACTCATGTTAGACTAACATTCTCTAGGAGGAGAGATTGGGATTTTGAATCCCAGTTGGCTCTATAAAGAGTGGTTTTTCTTAAATGGTTTTCCACTATCCTTCCATATAAATATTGGTAGATTACCTCTAAAATGCTTCCTTCCTCCCCCATCAAATTAGTTATCGTATACTTTGTTTAAAGACCTTAAATAGGTATTGCAGACTGATTGCTAAGAAACGTAATGTTATTGCAAGTCTTTCCTGCACACTTATGCGTTCCCTTACACATGATTTTTTTTGTGCACTTTTGGCTCAATAAAAATAATTAGGTGCTCAATCTCTTGTTGACATTTGAGTAGTTTTTGCATTGACCACAAATTTCTAGTAATTTAAGGGGGTGGAACAAACTATTTCCAATGTATTCAGCTTGCCTTAAGTACAATTGAGTTTGCCATTGTCTAGCCTGGTCTTTTTTCTTTGTTGCAAGATGCAAATAAATATATCAAACAGTGATAATCAATTTTAATATTACTGTTCATTGCTTCATGCACAAGCGTTCATAACTTTATGAAGAAAAGTATGGCTTGCGGTAATGCCTTAGGTTCGGCTTGCAAAGTGGTTCGTTCGCTAGTCTATATGCAGCTTAATATGTTATCATTTGGTAACATCTATTGGAAATCCAAGTGATGTTTCATAAATTGTTTCTGGATTGTAGTGAAGACACTAATTTCACCACTACCCACTACTGATGGATTTCCTAATTTTAATTGTCTAATGAACCTTACTAATAGTAATTAAAAAGTATTAAAATCTATTGTCATGGATCAAAGTAGGGCCTAAACCTTAATATTTTTGATCTTGTGTTTTGTGGACTTTGAATTAAACTTGAAAATTTCTGAGAAATTTGTATAAATTAAGGGAAAATCAGGGAACTTAAATACTTGGCTAGAAAAAACTTTAAATTAAAAGTGATAGTGTTCCTTGCACATTCAAATGTCTTGCCTATAGTTGGCATTCTAACATTTTAGTTCTTACCATATGATTTTTTTAATGCCAGTTACAATACGGCCTACCATATCTAAAACATTTAATATTGGCTAAATAACTTTTACCAATACTGGAATATAATTGAATTTTTATACAAACCCTGGAGAAAATATTAAGTCCGTTTATATTGAGTTAATTGTTGGCTATATCACTTAGCATCAATTTATCCATTTTCCTACTGAAAAATGGAGGGCTGACCGACCTCTTGCCTACTGAGCTGTAGTCTCAATTTCATACGAGGCTGCAATTCCAAACCCTTTATAAGATAGGCAGCCCACTTTTTTTGTCTTACGCCTCTACATATAAATATAATTCTTAACTTTAAAGAGTTGTGTCCAACTATTTTATTTATTTTTTGGGGTAAGGGTTACTCCAAAATAAATTTACTAGGAGTACAAAATAACACTATCTTAACTATACTAACCTGCTATACTTTTGGAGAAGTGGGGAAAGTTGAACACCTTCACCTGGAAGGGTCCTTAGTTATAAATGTATATATCTAGTTCAGGGTTTCACAAACTAAGGCATGAGAGGATTTCAGGTGAGGCACAGGCAGCATCTTTATATCTGTGAGCCAATTGTTCACTTCCTCCAACTTGATAAAGTTCTGGTTAACCATAGAATATTCTGTTTGTTCACTGAAGCAATATAATTTATTTTGATCTTTGCGTCTACATTATTTGAATGAAAGTAATTTCTCAACAATGACGATATTCAAAGTTACAGAAATTATTTGGCTGTTGATAACCTTCCTATCTAGGCTATTAAAACAAAACCTGACCTGAACCACTTTGGTGATAGGGAAAAAAATCTTATTCTTCCATATGACAAGCACATATAAAAATCTTTGTGTTACAATATAAACGAATCACAACTTGTTGGCGATGTTGGCTGGTCAATACCAACAAGTTGTGTTGGCTCAGTTGTTGGGAGATAATAAATAACCAACCCATGTTCATTGCTTTGGGAGGTTATGCACATGCACTCTCTAATCGAGTATGTCTCTAGCGATGCACGTGGACATTGTGGTTTATATAGTTTGGGGTCATGGAGTAGAACAAAGCGAATATTAACAAATGGATTTCAATCAAAAGTATTATGGTGTTTGGAACGCTGCCTCTGCTTATAGCAAGAATTGGAATAGTTGGAGAAACCTCTTCAATGGCCGCGTGGTTTAAGGTGCTACTCTCGCACTAGACTAGACATCATATGACGGGCACATAGTGGTTTGATCCCGTTCAGTTTTTCCTAAAGAGTGTCTTGCTTTCCATTCAAATGTGAATACACTTCCTCTAAATTCAACCTTCCCCGTCCCTGACACATTAGTCTAATTGGTACATTATCATATAAACCTGAATGGGTAGTAAGAAGCTGTGCTATAAAACAATCTGGGAGATGCACTTATTGCAATGGCTAAAGTTTTTTATATCAATTTGTTGATAATAGAAAAAGAAATTGCTGATATCAGGCTCAAAATCTATATAAATTGTTAAAAGTGACAAAAACCGAAGGGGGGCGGGAGAGCAGTATGTTTTGTTCCGACTGCATGGATTTAAGATGTTGTGTCGTTTCTCCGTGGCTAGAAATGTATGGATTGAATAAAAACTAGACAAGGGTCCAGGATTTTTCCCCAATAGTGGCATAATAAACACAGTTTGCTTTGGAAGTAAGCTTAGGCATACAAAAAACAAACTTGTGTGAATTGACTTAAAAATATTGAAGACTTTAACCCATCCCTGGCGTGGGCGTTGAAACATATTTTTTTTCACAAACGTTCTCTGGTGTGATTGTGAATCAACATTTGATTGCAATAAGGTAATTGCAATGCCATATATCAATACACCACTGTACTTTTAGCCAGTTTGAGTACTTTATATTGAAGTTAATAGATGGGGTTACCAGTCAATGCTATACAATAACCATGAATAAGCCAAAGAAAAGATAAAATAAGTGAGAAATGAAATGTGCTGGATAAGAGTTTACAAGAAGAAAAATGGCTACCGGTCCTGCATAGATCGCTATGGTAAAAACGCGCCAGGGAATGAGTTAATCAAATTGGGGGAAAATAGTGTATGTTCTATTTAACATTCAAATATACTAAATATAACACTTATTTACTTTTTTCATAATGGTATGCTTATTATGTTTTAGAACATAAAAAAAGAAATGGCAGACAATGATGATCTTTTGGACTACGAGGATGAGGAGCAACCTGAGCCTGTTGTTGTGGATGGATCCGGGGACACAAGCACTAAGAAAGAGGTGAAGGGAACATACGTTTCCATCCACAGTTCCGGTTTTCGTGACTTCCTTCTCAAACCAGAGATCTTGAGGGCAATTGTGGATTGTGGTTTTGAACATCCTTCTGAAGGTACTGATAATATTTCTCGAGTAAATGTTCTAAATGTTTAACATAGCCATCAGAATTTCAAGTGATGTTTTACTCATTTTTCTTGATTATAATGAAGACACCATTTAACCACTACCCACTACTGATGGAATTCTGATGTAAACTAAATACATAAAATTAATTTACTTACATTAGTAGTATTAATTTATTTCATAATTAGTCAACTTGGTTGTAGTGAACATTCGGCTACATTGAACTTGGTCCCAATCCTCATACATTTCATTAAGTGATAAACAAAAATTAGTATATATTTAACCTAATAGTTTTTTGAATGCACGGATTGTATGGAAAAAGCACAGACTCTAAGATAAGGATCTGGAAAAAATATTAGCAGTATACAGTAAACAGCATATAACCAATTAAAAAAATTAATTAACAGGTTTCAATAAAGATCGATTGTATATGAACTCATTTTGTTAGTCACTAACCCACTACTTTAATATTTAAAAAAAAGTGAGTGAACAAATTATCTGAGCCCTTAGATGTTCATTAACACCAGAGTTGACTGTACTTTGATGAACTTGTCTGGTCTACACATCTTGAAACATTACAGTAAAGGAACTGTAACTACAAAAGTTATAGCAATTTACCTTATGGCTTAAATTCGACTAAGTTTATGTTTATAATATTGTTAAATTGTGTCATATTTTAAGTTTTACTCTTTGTTTAACAGTTCAGCATGAATGTATCCCACAAGCTGTTCTCGGAATGGATATCCTATGTCAGGCGAAGTCTGGTATGGGAAAGACAGCTGTGTTTGTTTTAGCCACTTTGCAACAGCTTGAGCCCACGGAAAATGTTGTGTATGTGTTGGTCATGTGTCACACTCGGGAGCTGGCCTTCCAGATCAGTAAGGAATATGAGAGATTCTCCAAGTACATGCCAACTATTAAGGTATGCTTAGATTTTGTAAAGAAGTAATAGTGTGGTTATTTATTAGATCAATCTTGTTGAGATTAGCTATCATTTTAATGTTAATTTGTTAAAATGACACCAATACTCATACTTTTTCCAGGCCACATTTTATTTTTATCAGCCAATGTCTACGTTAATATGTAGGTGTGACTATTTTGACATCTAAAAACACATTTTCCATATTATATGGCTAGTTTGGAGTGTAATTTGATTTTAAGTAGTCATTCATAATGTCTGTAGTGTTAGAATAGCACAATTTTTTTTAAATTAAACATTTTTAACGAATATTCAATGATTAGATAGTTAGGGTTTTTCATCTATTTATTAACAAGTATAATAATTTTAAAAAGGAAGCTTAACATTTAATGATTGATAAAGTACAGAAAATAATTTTAAAAACCCAGCAAAGACTACCTTAATATATAACAAACAAAATCTTTAAATATATACAAAGAAAGGTAAACACAAGCCACTTGCAACCCAGGTTGTAATGATGTTTACAATACACTGCTCATCAATTAGGCGGGGGGGGCTGAAGAATGTGACATGACCTGCATTTGGCTTAATGTGTTGAATAGGCAAGAATCTAATTGCTGGCACACAATTCAATCTGTTGAAAACACTGTTGTCGCTACAAAATAAAAAAAAGGGCAGTCTATTAACAATCTTGTGCTGGGCAGCAAAGCAAGAGTTATTATATTCTAGTTTTATAATAAAGGAAATTGATAAAACTAAAGAAATATAAACTACTAAGGGTAAACATGATGAAGAAAGCCCACCTAGGGAAAGAGGAAAAATGTGGGAATAATCCAATGCACAAAGGTGACATCTTATTCTTTTCATCTGTCTTCTATAGCTAGAGACCCTGCTTTGGGGTAAAAACAAAACTTATTAGATTTCGTTAAATAAAACTTTGTATTTTGGTATAAAAAATGTCTGCAAATAAAAAAAGGCTAGATCATGATTTGTGGTAAATAAAACAATTTGATCTCGTTACATAAAAAAACAATCTTATATAATATTTTATTACTATTTAATTACAATGTTCATAATAAAGGCCTATTTATTATAAACTAGTTAATAATCTTTTAAAATTATATGCCTTTAACACAATATAGACCATGCATGTACGGCAGACAACAGTCTAGCTTGTACCGAATTATTTTTACCAGATATTTAAAGCCTATACATTTTTATTATCGTGCTCTATTTCCAAATTTCTAAGCCAGTCAACATACTTTTTTTAGCATTATTAAATAATATGTAAAAGCCACCTTTTGAATATTTGAGCTCTATTTCAAATATATGTAAAACTTAGGCATTTTAAATTTTCACCCCCCTATTATTTTATTAAATAATTTTCCAAATAACATTAAATCACCACACTCAAAAAATAACGTTTTAATAGTGACGTAAGATGGAAGATCAAAGACATGAAGATAAAAAGATATAAATATAGTATGGTCTTTGGCCACAATTTGGCTCTTAAAGTAGCCAGTTCAAACACTTCTCTTACTAATAATCTTCGATTTAGGGATTAAAAAAAATTCTATGTACTATTAGCACGGTTGTTACTCTTTATTTTTCAGGTTATTTCAGGATAAAGGTAAACAACATTGTTAGTGTTAATTTGCATTTAAATCAACAAAATGGATGATAATTCACATTTAAAAGGCAAAATGGTCAATTTTGCGAATAGATTTTATTTTGTATTATTTTGCGAATGTATTATTACTTCAAAACTGCTAAAATGGTATAAAAATGTGTTTTGATAGTAATTCTAATGTTCTTAGTAAAAGTTTGTAAAAACTTATCTCACGAATTGTCGGTGTGTCTATAGTAGAAGTAGTCACAAACATTTTAACACAAATAGAATAATATTTCAGCATTGTTGCCTTTATCAAACACAAAGAAAAAAGAAGAGAGTACAAATAACACAAACACTAGATTACTCCATTTTGAATTTAAAGAACAACTGTTTTGGGAAGTAAAGATACATTTCTTGATACAAAGTTGCTTGGTTTTGAGACTTGCAAATTTACATAATCTATCTTTTATTTAGTGGACATCTTCAGTCATCTCAAGGTCAACTATTTTTCAAATGGGGCCCTGTATTTCTTATTGCAGAATCATACACTATGGAAAAAACAAGCCACTTGGGTCCAAAACACTTTTACCCCAGGTCTATTTTTGATGATATATTAAATACAAATTGAATAATATTTCCATCATTGCCTTGTTATGAAACAAAAGGGAAGAGGGAATACATTTCACACAAACGTTTATGTACTCAATTTTGAATTCAAAAAGAAACTTAGAAAAATACTGCCAAAAAAATTTCTTTCGTCAAGTGGATTTTCTACTATTAATATATTTTTCCATTTTATTTATTTTGTTAATTTCCATTATAGAATTATTTAACCACTTGGCCACCTCATTGTTAAATATTCATACAGCGAAAAGAGGTTTTCCTTAAAGATGTATAGCTTCGTAATCATTCCCCATACACTATTAGAGATTTAATATGTTATGTAATAAATTATGATAAATTATAAAAAAATAAAGCACAAAAAAAAAGTAAAATAACTAAAACATATTTACACAAACTCCAATATTTCAAAGGCCTTATTCAATCTTCCTCAGGATTATTATATTATATAGGATGATTCAAAAGGTTAGGTCAAAACTTGAGGAGCTTATAGAGGGAATCAGGTAGAACAACTTTCTAATAGCAATCCATATCCTCCGAAGTCATCTTGAGTCAGGCGAGGCCATTGAAGGTGGGAAAGTATGATATGATTCCACTGACATAAACATATTCAGAAACTTCCGCAGTTTAAAAGAAAAATTCTGGAGATTCGTCCTTTTGCAGCCACATTTGCTGATGTGTGCTAAACGACCATTCTGTAACCGCTCTGGCACTTCTTCAAAAAAGGTTCTTTAAATGTGTCCAGTCAATGGTGGTGACAGGTAAGGTCAGATCACATATCTGATATCTGCCCATACATTAACAGCAAACGTCTCTTAGTGGCTGAGAGCAACGGTAGCATGGGGGTTCTTTTCAGCCCAATGGTTAAGGTAATGGAAGAAGCCATTTCTGGTGAACATTACTCTGCTCAAAGGATGGGGCTCATTCAGACAATGCTGCAAAATCCACTGAGGCGTCTGGACTGGGGTAAAAGCTAGGCCCCTGTCATTTGATTAAATACTAAGCTAGTAGGAGAAAAGTCAAGTATACATATTTCTAAGGTATCAGACTTCCTCAACTTAAATGACCTCGTCTGACTCAAGATGACTTTGGAGGACATGGATTCCTATTTGAAAGTTCTGCCATAGTCCTATCCACTGCACTCATTAAGTTTTGACATAACCTTTTGAATCACAGTGTTATACTTATTGCTTTTTATTTTAAATATACTACTAGAAATTTAAAATTTTGAATATTTGTGTGGTCTCGGTAATCATGGGGTTATAGTAGGCTATCTAATTATATGATGAAAAAGATAGGGACAACTGATTTGTCTTTGAATGATTTATCTTCTCTGAAAAAGATTAAAATATATTTAATTTTCTTATATTGTTTCCTTTGAAAACCAAGTGACAGATTTCAAAAAAATATTTTTCAGGTTGGTGTATTTTTTGGAGGTCTTCCAATCCAAAAAGATGAAGAGGTTTTGAAGACCAGTTGCCCACACATCTTGGTGGGTACACCTGGTCGTATATTAGCCCTAGTGCGCTCGAAGAAACTTAACCTGAAACATCTGAAACACTTTATTCTTGATGAATGTGATAAAATGCTGGAGCTGTTAGGTGAGTGACCTTTGTCATTTTGTTAGTTTTGCTAAGGGAAATGGATCTCTTAAACTGCTTGGTTATATCTTAAATTAAAACTATTCTAGATTTTTGAATGCCCACTTGTCAATTTGAAGCAAATCTGAGTCTAAAACGTTTCCAACCTGTGGCCAGGTCTGTTTAGTAAAATGCCTCCATATCTCTGTCCTTCCGTTCTTCCTCCTGCACTCTTCCAATCTTCTCTGACTTGCATACATGCTGCTATCTGGCTCATTCCATGCCATTTCAACACATTTTTGAAAAGTTGGTTGCTTTATGATTTTTAATATTTTTTATTTTTTCCACACTTATTTATACATCTTTTGAGAGACCAAAACAAATTTTGTAAAATAAATCAGCCACTCGTTTGGCTGGCACAGGTATTTTTTAATCTGTGGTGCAGAGTAAATTTAGCGTTCTTGAGCATTTGCGCTAAATGCTCAATCCCCTGTAAAATTTGTTCAAATTTAATGAAACAAGAACCATTTCACTCATTGGGAAGCGCTCTTTAATTTTGGGTCATTACACCTTTTCCTATTTTTTTGGTTTTCATATTTTCATAGCCCATAGTTGAGAAATTAAATTTTTTTTTTCCAACTTTGAGGTTATATTTCACCAAGAAGGGGACAACACCTAAACCAATTTTTGTTTACAAGAACTATGGTAACAGGTAATCCTACAAATTGAAAAAAAATTTGAGATGTTTTAACCTCCTTTTGATTTATGAGCTTTCAAAAATGGAAAATTTTCAAAATTTATAAAGTTCGATATGCTATAAATTTTATGGGGGACAGGAAAAATTGAACTTACACTATAGTGAGTTCCTCTAGAGGAAAACTTGGTGAAGGTGATTTGCAAAATAATTAAACTATTTCAGCTTTAAGTTAATGAAATGGCATGGAATGGACCATCTTTTCCTCCCATGTCCATACCATCTCATCCTTCAACTATTTCATTACCCCACCTCTTGAGCTTACATCTTCATTCCGATTCCTATTTCTTGTGCAAATTGCCATTAGTATGTTAGTCACAACTGATGAACAGCAATGCGGGGACTATGAATCTACTTTAAGCAGTTGCTCGTTTCTTTAACCGAGATAAAAAAGTGGGTGGGGAGGTTGGTGTTGAGACTAAGTAAGACAAAGGTTTTGAGAAAGTGGCAGGAGTATGTTTGGAAGATCAGCTAGTAGGGGTGAGTCTCTTCACAATAGGTTTTACCTGGATGTCAGTTTAAAAATCATATGTTAAGGTTTGGGTTGCTAACACTTGTTTTGTTATAAATGTTTTTTAAATCACGTGACATATTTTACATTTAAAATAACGTACACTTAAGTTTTCTCATATTCCACTACTTTTAATTAGAGCTGGGCCGATCAGCTATTTTGCCGATTAGTCCGATGCCGATCATTTGTTGCCGATTAGGCCGATTACCGATGCCGATTATTTTTGTTTTCAATTTTTATAAGTGTATAAAGTAAAATGACCCTTAAAGCAAAAACAAAGTTACTTTTACTAGTTTTATAATGTCCAATATAGTTTTGTTTTAATAACATTTAAATAGAAAATTTTAAAATGAAAAGGTTGTTTAGTTATTATTTTATATTGTTATTGTTAGGACAAGTGAACCTGTCACTAAACAAAAACAAATCACAATAATGAATAGCAAATATACCAGTACATGTTAGATAATTAAAATATGATTTAACATTTATGATTAAATAGGCCTACTGACCCTTTCATTAGACAAAGAAAAATCATAATCAGCAAATTTAAATTTAATTTTAATGATAAAAAATAATCAAGGCACACATATTTTTACACACAAGGAGAATAGGCCAACATCTTTTTTTTTAGATGAAATAGGAATTTTTACATCCAATGTCTATTAAAATATGGCTTCTATATTAAACAAATTTTAACGATCGTAATATTTTTGTGAATTGTGATTTAAATATATCATAACATAGGTTTTTGTGATTCTACAAAGCATTCCATTATAATTTAACTACTAAATATTAATATCGTATATAAATAAGTGGTTTCTTAAAAAAAAAGTATAACAAAAAGGCATCACCATTTTTAAACAGTAATCCGATCTTTTTATTAACAATTAAATAATCTTAATGAAAAATAACATTGTATTAACTACATTTAAATAAAAACTACCTTTAGAAAATCGAATGAACGGTGAACGGGTCAAAATGAACGGATCATTGAACTGAACCAGATACAATGAATCGTTCATTTAAAAAAACTATTTTGCACATCTCTACCTCAATATGATAAAATAAATAATAAATAACATAATGTGCAACGAAAGTTATTTTTCATGTTTTTTTTTAAGAAATACTTTAAAACTTATTTTAATTTACTTTTAACTATTAAAGAAAATGTAAAATTTTAATTTTAATATATATTAATTAAATTCTTATTGAAATATGAGCGAAACAAATTCCCTGCCAGTGGAAAGTTTTGTACTTGCATTAAAAGAAAAACTGTTTCCATTTAAAACAAAATGTGCGCATGTGCGAGATTATTACGTCCGATGTTTCATTTTTTGGGCATCTTTAACAAATCGAAATAAAACAACACCAATCTGCTAATATTTTATTTTATGATTATTAGATTTGTTACTTGTGAGTATCTTTATTTCTAATAACGTGCATAAATTGGAAAAAGACCTATGGTAAATATATTTATTTTGATATATTTTGTTTGGAATGTTGGATGTGCTGTTTATTTCAAACCTAAGTCGCTAAGAACAAGCTAATTATTCAAAGATCACATACGAGAGAGCAGAGATAAAATATTATTATTTTAGGACATAAAATATTATTTTTTAGGACTTAAAATATACCCACACATTTTGAATAATCGGCATAAATAATCGGAGATTCAAACACCGATCATCGGAATCGCCGGTTATGCGATAATCGACCGATGATCGGATTAATAATCGGCATCGGCCCAGCCCTACTTTTAATAATTTCTTTTTATCCAACTCCAAACAATATTTAAAACATAATTAAAAGTACTTATTCTTTGTTTTGGAATGTTATTGGCTATGTGTAAAATAGTGCATACATCAATACCTTTTAATACAGGCATCATATTTACTTGGAAAAGAGAACATACTTTTTTTTTCACATATAATAAATTATTTTATGAATATTTTATTGTATTTCGAAATATTGAACTGAGTAAAATGTTTGTTTGGGAGCCAAGTTTTGAAGCCTTCTTCACACATCTTTATAAACTAGCAAACAGTCTCAAAAGCCTTTGTCACAATGGGCTAGTTTACTAGCAGATAGTAAAATAAACACACCAGCGTTTGAACATGTTTAATCTTGCTTTTCGGTGGTTTTGGGGCAAAGTGCTCATCCTAGGATACATTGTTCGTGGGTTTAAACCCAGCCAGGAATTTTTGCTGTGCGATAAAATCCATAGCCCAACTTCCTTCGAAGGGGAAGTAAAGCTGTCGGCCTTATTTCAATTGTGGCATGTAAAAGAACCCTGTAAGGTTTCTGAAAATACCTTTACCAGCAAAATTGGTGGGTCCTTTCCCTTGCACTCGTAAAAATTCTCAAGTGCTGATATGTCAGTTCAGAAAGTGCACGTTAAACACCTCGAGTAAGTATTAACTTTTAGCACTGGTCGACGGCACAAGATCACGTGATTGGCTTGAAACTAGCACCCATCTGTTCCCATGTGAACCCTGTTAAATAGCACTATTACAACAAGAATCTCAAAACATCACGTTCTACACCCACAGGCAGCATTTTAATACAACTGAACAGCAAATACTATACTCGCCACTAGTTAAACTAGCTTTGTGTAACAGTCTTGCTAACGGCTAGTAAACTGGTCCCGTGTAACCCAAGCTTAAGCCACTGTCATTTGAGTAATCAAACGTGAGCAGCGCAAAGAGAGTGAATTTACGTGATTGTCCTATGCGGGTGAATACAAGAAGTAAAGGACTAGAGTACAAATCAGTAGCCATGATATTGTCATCAAGGAAACACGAACTCTTGTCAATTTTTATTAAACTATAAAAAGATAAAAGTAAAGATCTCAAGCAAACACCATTATTTAGGGAAGAGAAACTTTCTTTGAATTTCACCATTCACATGAATAAAAACCACATTAGTCATTAAAAGGGGATGATTATTCCTGCTCTCCCATACACCTATCTTGTTTAGATTTATAAATCTGATTGGGCTTTAAATTTACATTTTAGAAGTGACTTCAACGAGCGATCGGCTATAGTAAATTTAGTTTTCATCCTCCAAATCACATGTTTACTACACTGATTTAGCAAATTCTGACATTTTAATTACCAAATTAGAGTAAAACCACTCCTTTTGTCTGAACGCTTTGAGCAACACTTATAACTTATAGTGTAATGGTAGGGTGATTTTGAGATAAAATGGAGGATCTACAGTTTAATGTGGGATTCGAACCACGGTCAAGGCCTGGCATTCCACACATTCACAAGTTGTGATTAATATAAGTGTTGTCAGAGCTCAAGGAAGGGTTTGGCAATCAAATAAATCTGTGCCGGTACCGAGGATTGAATCCCGGACCCCCAGCACAGAAGTCTGACACCTTACTCCTAGACTACCAGGGCACCTGATTTATAGATACAATTCCTTTATAAAACAACTCCAAATTTTACTGAATAAAGAGCAGTGAATATAACTTTAAATAATTGTTTAAAATGTGGTGGTAGGGACATAAATAAATGTGGACTATATTTAAATTAACTTAGTATTCATTTAAACTTGTGTTAGCAAGCTTACTTTATTGAACAAAATAAAAATAACACAAGGGAACACTTGAATTAATTGTAATATTTAAAATAAAATAAACCAAAATTTAATGATTAGCATTGATCCAGCCCTAAAAAACTTCTTTTTTGCATGAAATATTAAAATGGATTTCATATAAATGTCTATAAGGATTGCTTAACTTGCCATGTTATTTCTCTGTTCACTTAATTTTCTCATTCCTTTTTAACAACACAAAGTTGACAGTAAAAACCAAAGAAAGAATGTGTTATTGATTGTTTCAGATATGCGACGGGATGTGCAGGAGATCTTCCGCAACACTCCTCATGGCAAGCAAGTCATGATGTTTAGTGCTACACTGAGCAAGGAAATTCGACCTGTTTGCAAGAAATTTATGCAAGATGTAATTCCTCTTCGCATTTTTAATTTTTTACATAGATGTGGGGTATTGCGCAATATAATTTTCTGTAATGGTTAGCACGTCAATTTGCAGCAGTTCCAGTTCTTAAACCTCTAAAACCAATCGATGATGTTTGCGTGTAGACACAGCAGGGTGGGCAACCGTTTATTCCTTTGGTGGGCACACTGTAGTTCCCGAGTTGGAAGAAGTGTCACTTTATTTCCTTATTCTGCCATTTCCTTGAATCCTGACTTCTGTTGAACTTGTTTAAATGTTCCCCCTTCACCATTAGTTCTTATTTCCATTGGCACTGTAGCGCGTCTTATTTGAATTTTTCTGGGGTTATTGTAATTTTACTGGGAATTATGTGGGAGGGCTTTGAAGATAAGAAGATGAAGAAAAGAAGATAGAAGATTCAAGAAAGAAGATTGAAGAATGAAGAATGGGAATTGGTGTGTTAAGGGCAGGCAGTTAATGCATTTTTATTGGACGTTAAAAAGTTGTCTTCATAATGAGAGCAGGTGGTTGGGCCGTGGCTACAGTGCAGTTAAAATTTGGTAGGCACCTGGGTTGATGAAGGAGCTTTGATTATGAAGACGAAGCAGAGTTGGAAACAACGTGCTCCTCTTGTGACGTCGGTAGCTTCTCGGGGTATGGAAGGCTGGTTTGGCCAAACTACCTCTTTTGGATCCAACCGTATGTAAATGATCTGCAATGGTTCTGGTATCTGCTGTTTTATTGTAGCACTTCTTTTTTGTTTTGTAGGGCTAAGCTAGTACATTATTGAGAAATATTTTAATTTAATAATTAGTCTAAGATTACACAATATAAATAAGTTGCGTGCCATATTTTACCTAAGAAAATCTTTAATTTTCATAATTATATTGAAATTTTCATAATTATGTTGAAATATCTTTCAATGTTCAACCTTAAACAGTAGTGTTTTTATGGTTTTACATCTTGCAAACAATAACACAATTTAAATAACTCATACATATAGTCAAGTTTGGAATAATAAACGTTAATATCTTTTAACAATAATGTTTTAATCAGCTCACAATATTGTAAAGCCTTACATATCTAAAGCTAATTTTATATTTGGCTCCCCTGTTTTTGTTTTAAATGGCACTAAACCAATGAGGCACTGTAAAAGTGTTTCAAGTGGCCTTCAAATTTGATTTTTATCATGCCAGCTAATATTTTAAATACCAATAAAGAAAGTCTGGCAAAGAAATTTTAAATAAATATTTTATTCCTTCACATTTATTGAAAGGTTCATCTCTGAGATCGTAAAAAGTAAGGTACTAAGACAATTATTTATTAAATTCAATTTAGTCAAGTCTTTGGGAATTACTGCAGTAGTTAAAATTTATGTCCTTTGTCAACACATCGTTTGAAATAGAGATACTCTACGAAAATACTCAAAAAATAGCAACTCTTTAGTTATAAATTCTATTAATTATTACATTGCCTAAATCAAATATCTTTATTACAGTTTTGGTTGGTGAATGCAATACTATCTTAAAAACCTGGTGAGGTAATATCTGAAAGCTAATTTGTTCCTCTTGGTATGCTTTGCAACAATTCTGCCCATGGTTCTAAATAGTAAATGCTATATTGGCTAAGAATTTTCCCAAGACCTAAATTCACTATTATAACTGTGCTAAAGTAAAATACAATAATTTTATGTGTAAGAAGTGATGGGATTCAAGTAAATCTAGTTTCAGTCCAATTGTCCTCTTTTCCGCTGCAGAAATAACTTGTGTCCCAAGGATGTTTGTTGTTTGCATTTTAAATATGCACCCATGGACCTAAATACTTTTTTTTGTGTGGGGGGGGGGTCTCTTCTCTTATATTCTCCTCTCACCTGTTTATTAAATTCAGCCACTTTTTGCTATTTTTCCTTTGTATACAAAAAAATACATGTTAACCTTGTACATTAACAAAAGTGTTAAATATAACTACAAACTCTGGTACACGGTCATTGCTGTATTAGGGTATTTTGTGCTTAATATGTTTGCTACTCTTATACTTCTCAGCCAATGGAGGTGTATGTTGATGATGAGGCCAAATTGACTCTCCATGGACTTCAACAGCACTATGTAAAACTTAAAGAAAACGAGAAAAACAAGAAACTCTTTGAATTACTTGACATTTTAGAGTTCAATCAGGTAACAATCTTTTATATCATTAATTCTATAAGGAAAACCTCTTATCGCTTTATGAGGTAATTATATTGTATTTGGAAGAAGGTATAGGAAACTTTGATAGGTTGATATGGTTTACATTGTAAAATCCATATTGTGATCGTCCCTTTTTATATGTTTCTACCCACCTTTCCTGTACCTTCTTCCAAATATATAACTTATTGAAATTAGTACCAGTGCTGGTATTTAAAAAAATGAACAAATAGGAACTGGAATTTATTATGTTTGATATTTTCCAGTGGCAGATATATATGGAAATATAGTTGCTTGATTGTTTAAACTGTAGAGCTCTGCCAGTATTGAAATCATTTTTAAAAGTATTTCTTTATCTTGTACTATGTCTAGTGATGAATGAGTCACTGTGTACTCTTTGGAAGTGGTTTGTGAAATGAGGGTGGGGTGGCAGCTGAAAAGGAGCAAGAACCCAACAAAGGGTATTCATTGTACAGTTTCCTCTTGGAATGT
This sequence comes from Timema genevievae, assembly GCA_902155825.1. Taxonomy (NCBI): domain Eukaryota; kingdom Metazoa; phylum Arthropoda; class Insecta; order Phasmatodea; family Timematidae; genus Timema; species Timema genevievae. The sequence goes on from CABFWO010001184.1 coordinate 19,334, forward strand.
CAAGGCCAGCAACTGCTAAAAAGATGTTGGGTACAGGTATATTTTAAGGGCTGTTAGAACACAACTAGGTCAGAACCAAATGAATAGTCTCTTCAAAAGGTTTTTACCTGGATGACAGTTCAAAAATCATGTGTTTAGGTTTTGGGTTGCCAACATTTGTAAAAGATCAGTTTTTTTGTAAGTTTTTTTAATTACACTCACAAATTATTTCATTACTTTTAATAATTTCTTTTTAACCAATCCTAAACAATATTTTAAACATAATTAAAAGTACTTATTCTTTGTTTTGGAATGTTAGTGATTATGTGTAAAATAGTGCGTACATTAATACCTTTTAATACAGGCGTCATATTTACTTGGAAAAGAGAAAATACTTGATATTTTTATATATAGTAAATTATTTTATTGTATTTTTAAATATTTAGCTGAAAAATATATTTTTATCCACTGTGTGGATGCATCATTGTGAAAAACTTGTTTCAGCCGTGTTAACCACATGGTTTAAATTCGCCAGTTGCCATTTTGAAGCTATGTTCATTAGACCTTTTGTGAAAGTGATGAATAATAATTTTTTAAATTGAAATATAGCGATTAATAAGCGTCAGACCTCAAATATATAAATAATATTGGCCTAAATTACTTTGGTCAGCTATCACATTCATACATAACCATATGTTTTCATTACAGCTATCCAGTGTCAGCTGTTGGCGTAGGGATGTATTAGGGACTATTTTTAGTAACTTTTTGAGCTGTCATCCAAGTAAACTAAGGTCATGAATGTACTATAGCTACACTCCAAATGGACTGGGATTTAATGTGATTGTTTATATTAAAAACTTGCTAAAGCCGCTCATCCAAACCTATCTCAAGTCAACATGTGATTTCTGTGTCCTCTTTCCACTCTACCACGTGTCTTTAGCCAACACCCTGTCATGGTAATGCACATGTGTAAGAATTCATTTACATTATAAGACATGGTGGCTACAGACAGGGAAATGTCAGGGAATTTAACTAAAAATAAGGAAAAGTCAGGGAATTAAAAAAATATGTCTAAAGATCCCATTAATTTCGCAACTAAACACTAAAACAAAAGTTAATAAATACCTTAATAAAATAACATTTTAATTTTTAAAATAACTGATAAAACTATTTATGTTTAGTAGATACAAACTTTTTTAATATGTGATCAATAATAAATAAAACAATTCATCATTCATCATTAAAACTGGAATAAAGTAGTCAGCGAAAATTGAAAAATGTTGCCTGGAAAACCTGGAAAAGTCAGGGAATTTTGTAAAATATGTTTTGTAGCCACCCTGTAAGAAGACAAAACTTAAAAAAAAAAGTATTTCTCAACAATTTTACACTGTTCTGGTGGAAGGTGATCTTTTAATGTCTCAGTTGGATCTCAATGAAATATAACTAGATGTCCGGCAATTTGGGAAACTTAAAAGTCTGGTAATTTACTTGGCCGGGTAAAGTCCTGCAAAAGTAGGAATTTTCACATTCAATCCACTGCGAATCTCTTAACACATTTGTCCCAGTTGAGCATACTAATCTCAATTCTCAGTCAACTTGTAATATTCGTGGTGGTCTAGGTTTACTGGTTAGAGAGAAACAAATGTTTTAAAGTACAGTCTTTAGTGACTCATGTCTTGCAAGTGAGACAAAATGAGAAAAAATTGCTTGAGGATAGACTTCAAAGTCAGCACTTTTAGAACATAGAGGAGAATTAGAAAGTGTGAAAGAACGAGAGGGTAGATTAATGGGGGTCAGTACAAAAAAATCCTATCTTAAGACTAGGATGGGCACAGCATCCAGTCCCAAGCTGTCAATTTATTAATATTAAAGGGTAAACACATTTCCATCAATGATACATTTTTGACACTGCTGGGAATCGAACCCAGGACCCTTAGCTTGGAAGGCAAAATGCTACCGACTGATCTGACTTTTTGACTGCTCAAATAATTTTTAGCTTAGTTAATTTATAAATATAAATTGATTACTATATATGTCTGACACCTTATCTCAGTTGGTAGCATGTCTGTATACTGAGGTAAGGGTCCCATGTTGGTTTTCCGTTATGGCCGAAAAATTCATGGTGAAATGTGGGTTTACCCTTTCACAGGGATGTACTAACAGCCCAAGGCTGAACATTTTCTGTTCTGGATTAGGGATAAATATAACATAAGGTCTGTTCAGTGTAGGAATTGTTTCTTAAAGGCCTTTTTCCCTACCAGAAATCTGTTATATAGTAGGATATTGGTAGGAAAAAAGACCTTTCAGAGAGTAATTCCTACCGTGAATGGAGTATACCTCAAGGACAGTGCTATTAGCAGTACAAAGATGCCAGAGTTGCTTACTTCTGCAGTTGAGTTTTTGATTTGTAGTCTGGCTGTATTTTAGCCTTTAAATTATGTCTTCCAAAGAACCGACTTGTGAAAGGTGGTGTATTATTTCCTGTTTTATTTTGCCTTTTATGATATAGAAATAGTGACATTGCAAGCCTACTCATTAGGGTACCTATATAAATGGTTCTTAGGAATCTGGTATTTGCCAAGTCCCAAGGGTGCCGGACTAAACTTTCAACTGTAATCATAATAGCAGCTGACTATGTGAAATCTCATGATACTTTCTTGTCAAAGGATAAATTAAAATGTAAAATGGATTGAACCAATATATTTGTGCTTAGATATTTGAAAATTCACATAATTTGAAATTTCTAAATTTTCAAAATAATTCTTCAAAAATATTTTTTCTTGGAATTGAAGCTTAAAATTATGATTATTGTCATCGCATTTGTCTCCCTGAAGTAATTTTACATCTTTTGAATTTTAGTAGTATAACTAGGTATTAGAGATCAACTACATTGATTTTTTTATTTAATTTGTCTCATTCAAAGAGCTAAATAAAACATTAACAATTGAAAAGCTACAAAGAATATAATTATAGGAGAGCAGCCATTTTCATTTGATAGGAATATCGTAGCTTTCGATATACATGTTGTGGTGTATCAATTGATATCAATATATTGATACATTATGGAAAATTGCCATCCCAAGCCTACATACTATATATCGATTGTTTGCTTAGAATCGAATCATGTATTCTGACAGTCTCACTCAACTACTACTTTTTTTATTGTGTCAAATTTCAAGTTTCGAGACCATTTATTTTTTATATAGATCACTTCAGAATGTTAGGGTCGGTCTATATTTGGGCCATTACGGTATATTTACAATTTGCCGGCATTTAAGTGAAATCGCAACTAAAATAATATGAGAGATAATCGATTATAACCTATTTTGAATGTTGCCGTTTTGTTTAGTTGCCTGTTTTATTGGGAGCTAAGAATCGAAGTAGCGAAGATCGTGATATTAAGTTCGAGGAATTGAGTTTGACAGCCATACTAGGTATAGTTAAAATCTAAAAGGTCATTCAATGATGATAATGATAGGGACATCTGAATAAATAATATGAATGATGTCTATCACCTCTGATGTTTGACCTGAAATTGATGCATCTAGAACTAGAAGATCGCTCGCTCTTTTCTAATGTCAATTAACCATGAGTTTGCAAGCCCCCTATTAGTAATACTGTCATATGAGAGGGTTCCTTGCTGTTGCCCCCATTTAATATGATATTCGGGCTCAGCACTCTAGACACTTAGCTCATTCGGCAGGTAGTGTCTGTTTACTGAGCAAAGGGTCCCAGGTTTGATTCCTGATATGGCCAAAAAATGCATCGTAGGTGAAATGTGTGTTTTGTATTTAACAATGATGAATTAACGGTGGGTGGCTGGGTGTTATGGTTTAGACTTGAGTTAATAAGTTGTCTGCTGATAAAATCAGTTGGTTTAGATAGTGGTTAGGTAAATACCACAAATAAATTGTGGGAACAAGGGGAGGGGGGAGATTATGGCTCTGCAAATACTCAATTTCGAGCTTTTTTTAAGTCCTGCTGTGCAGTTTCATGGCAATGTTCCCAACAGATTTCAAGACTGTTATAAAACATAATTAAGATCAAAACAAGAGTTATATAACACTACAATCAGCTACAAACTATGACAGATGAAAAATATAGTTCTATTATTACTTTGTCTTTTTCATTCCCCACCCCCTGGTTCATCACTGCTCTTTTATGGGATATAAAAAAGAAATGACTGCCTTGCTGATTTTTATTGTACTTTGCTTAAATAGGTTGTGATATTTGTGAAGTCAGTACAGAGGTGTATGGCTCTAGCACAGCTCTTGATAGAACAGAACTTTCCTGCAATAGCTATCCATCGAGGCATGACACAAGAAGAAAGGTTGTCGAGGTACCAACAATTCAAGGATTTCCAAAAGGTAGGTTATAATTACATATAATTAGCTTAGTGCTTATTTTGACTGAAAACTATGGCTTGGGAGACCATTGAATACTTTTTTTTTAGAAATCGACACCACCTTTAATAAAATGTGTATTACATCAAATTTTCTTCACACACACTACAATAAAGGTAATTGAAACTATGGATGCCAAACATATTTACAAAAGGACCATGATGAATATTGATTAAAGCTAAAACAACACTTATGATATAGCCTATGTTTGAGGTTAATATTTTCATGTTGGACAATGTCATTTTTAACTGCTTTGAATGTATAGTTAATCTTTTAGATTTCACAGTTTAATTTGATAAAATCCTAGTGTGCTATATAAGTAGAGATCCAATAATATGGTAAGTAAATATTTTATTATTCATCATAAGAAACTTGGAATTTCAGTTTAAAAATTCTCACACAAAAAATTTTTAATGTAGTTTTGTAACGCCTTAAAAAATCATAAGATTACATTTTTTGCACAGAATAATTAGACTTTCATTTTAAAAATAATTTCATTATAAAAACCTTTATAGCACTGGCAAACCCTTGAAAAGTATACCTTATACAGGCTACAAAATAAGGCATGTCATGTGGGGCATAAAAAGTTTTCATTGATTATAATTAAAATATTAAATACCTAAATCATATTGTTTACATTATTTAGCCACCCTCTAGTAAATTATAGGCCACACCCTAAAATTACGATCACTTTGTAAAAATGAATGTTTGATGGCAGATCCCTTTAGCTTTCTTAATTTTCATATGATTAAGATACTAAATTATTTTTGTTACTAAGTCTCATTGCTGTTAGATACTTTTTAAATCTTGATCTACAATGTCTTATTTATTACTAGCAAAGTACCTGGTGTTGGCCCTGGTAACCACACAATAGATTGTGTGGTTGGTTACCCCCGGCATCACTTCTTTGCTTCAAACAGGAAAAAACTTCATTTTTTCTATTCTGAACCAGATTTTAATTAATTTAAAAAAAATCCAAATTCTAAAATTCCGGCTTTGAAGTGCACAGGGGGTAATAAATTTAATATTTCAATTTCAGACCTCTGCGTCCAATAAATATCACACAACACTAAAGACACAGATACACAAACTATTAACTTTATTAATATATTATTACACATCAATTTACCATATTTACCCAAGTACAAAACGACCCCCAGTTTTTCGGTGGTTCTGAATAGATTTTTTGTAAGTAATATTTAAAAGTTTAATGGGAACAATAAGTTAATTTTTATTATGACAAATGATAAACGTTAATGAAAATCAGAGTCTCATACATCCCCAACTCCCCATAAATACTAACATTGGACTCTACTATTAACACGCCAGCTTCTAAAATGTGACACTCTTACTTTCACAATGATATACATAAAATATAATGTAAAGAGATAATGGGGGAAAAAAATCAAAAGACATATATATAACAAACTGTTGCTTTATTAAGAAAAGATAAACACATTCCACAATAAAAAATCTAACCGATAAACACATCTGCTATGAATTACCTTAAAAGTTAGCTGCCATGACAGCCAAACTATGCCTCTTTCACTCTTGAGGTTTTTCCACTTGCAAAAGCAAAATTTTTATTCATATAAACACAAAGCTTTGCCAATAAAAATATTGAAATTCAAATACAGATATATGTTAATATTTTGTTATTTTATGGTTTTAGATACTCAGCAAGTTAAGGTTCACTTGTCAAAAATAATTTAGTTAACTTGTAATGAGCTAAAGAATCATTAAACTGAAATGCATTAAATGACGAAAATAAATGTTATGAAACATGATTTCATTGAACTCTCTCACTGAAGATGCATTATTTTATACATATATTTTGTGTTGGTTCTTAAACTTAGCCCCAATGAAAGAGAAAAAAAGAACATTTAATTTTTTTAAAATCCTATAAAAGATTTTAATCACTATTTTTTAATTTTAAGATACTTGTGCAAATAAATTATGGTCCTTTTGTTTATCCTGTAAGGTGGCAAGCTATATTCGAAACATTTAAAGAAAGGTGCTATCATCCATTTTAAGTCAATTTGTGTTTTCATTGGGAATAGCAAAGCTGCAGGAATTAATATCGACACAGGAGTTGTAGTTAAACATATCCTTAGCAAATATAATAAAAAAAATTAGCACCGCGTCTTACACATTTGCATAGAAGGAGAATAGAAAATCATTTAGGAAAAATCACCCTCATTGCACCCTACCAGGATTGAACCCTAATCTCCCCATATTCGGCAGTATAGTCTAACATGAGGGTAGCGCATTAGACCATGCGGCCACCGAAGAGGGTAAGAGACTTAATAAATATGTTTGGATATAGGGATTTTACTATGCAGTGTTTTTGTTTTTTACTTATAACTATATACATTTTCACCAAATTTGTGCAGTGTGTAAAATACTTAAATTTTTTAATTTAATTATTTATTACATAAGACACATTTACATTTACATTTACATTCCATTTTATTTTGCCCTCTTAACTGTATCCTTGTGCCAGCATGATAAGTTATGATTAAAAGATGTTTACTTGGTTAATTTCTTTACAAAACTTGGGCCACTCGAATCTTCGAATCCTCGAATACACCAAATTCTGACAAGTATTAGAGATTCGTGGATTCGGTGTTTTACTGGATTCGATGGTCGAATCTTTCACCTCATAAACAAAGCATAATATTTTGGTTTAAAAAATAACTTAGTTAGGCCCACTTGAAAAGCACAACTTAATCGCTAATCTTCATTTTGTCGTACAAAAGAAATTTGCATGAATAAAGTCATTATTTAAAAAAAAATTAGGTGTGGAAAATCTTATGTGTCTACTACCCTACCCTCCCACCTCTGGGAGGAACTTGGACTCTGCTGTTTCGGCACATGCTCACTTCTAAAACTTTTACTTCATGAACAATCTTGTAAATATTTTAATGAACACATTAAAACTCTTCAAAAACTGAAAATCAAAACTAGAATTACAAATAAACTTGAAATAAATAAAACAAATTATGGCGTTTTTTAACAGAAATAATAACACATTACACATGATACAAAGTCGGCCGCCATGACATATATTATGTTAACTCTTGAGAGTGATGATTAAAATAAAGATACTGTTAATTATTACTATCCAACTGGTTTTAATTATCTACAACTATGCAAATAACCCCATTTTATTGCATACAATCCTTAAGCTTGACATTTTGTTGGGTTTCATGAAACATAAATATTGTCAAGTCAAGACATCAATAAAACTGTTTATTTATGTCTACCACCTGCCTACATATTGTATATCGATTGTTTGTTTAAAATCGATTCAGGTAAACTGATAACTTAGTAAGCGCTTTAGAGTTTTAAGAATCAAATAACGACTTGCTAATTCATTATTTGTTTTGAAATTGAGTTTAACTGAGAGTTTATTACATTTTAAAATATGTTATTGAAGTAAATGTAAAAATATTCAAACGTAGTTCTGCCATATAAAATGAGAATGAACATATTGGAGCCGAAAATATGTTAGTATTTTAAATAGAATGTATTCTCAGAAATCGATATATCGCAAGAATCAAATATATTGTTTTCTATGCGAAGATAGATAGTGGATATAATAAGAAAATAATAATAATAAAACATACATAGGCATTATTAAGTTCACTATTTCCAATGTATGTTTAATTGTTAAGCATGTTGTTTTAGTCTTTATTAAAAATATCTGTTTGTAACCTTATACATAATTGACAATTGTTTTATAATCTTTAACTTTTCATTAATCTTAGACATCAGGTTAATTTTGTTCAATTACATTCCCAGCAGCGTTGTCCATCATTATTACGCACGCTATTGTTTAGGGCTACAGAAGCACTTGTGAGACCAGTCGAATCTCTCCATCTTCTTCTCAGCTTCTTTTTTGGATAGGTTCGCGGCAGCCAGTGTGTTTAGAGCATTTCGGGGTTAAATTAATGGTGTGGGTGGAGAACATCGCCGATCAAATAAGTAGAAATCTATGGAGTAGAAGTTGGGAGTTTTATTTTAAATAAATATTAGACATATTGAACCACTGGTTACTTAATGAAAAGAAAACAAATTACTTAGTACATAAATATGGATAAATAGTTAATGTAGTGGTCATTTAGCCACATGGTCTCCATTTCCTCTCACCCATCTCTAAACCCGTTTTGACTAACACAAAAAGAACTTCTGAATATAGGTCTTATCTGTTCGCGTGCTAACCGGCAAGGCCTAAAAATGAAGTTAATGAATTGAAATTTAACACATATATTGCTTACAATTTTGGTTAAGATTTAGACATCTTAAAATTAATATTAAACCCCACACTTTCTTATAATTAAACATTTGTAATAAAGAGATTAAACTAGGTCTAGATGAATGGAAAACACTAATGTATTATAAGTTTAGTACTTTCAGTATCTTGATCATATTAGCATGTAAACAATGGCAAACTAATATAATTATATAAATGAAATGGTCTAGAGCTAAGGGCCTAAAACCCCGACCACTTTACACTTGTTGATGCACTTGGTAGTAATAACAATTTCGTCAATATCATTTGATACACTATCTGAGTTTTCTTTATTATTTAAGTTTTACTCAACTAAAAGCATCATCACTTTCACTTGCGTTAAAGCTAAACAACCTGCTGCACAGCACAAACCAGCGTTTACATATTCTCAAGCAGTTTTGCAACCTTTTGTGCATCCACAAAAGAGAATTTCTAATAAAAGTTTTGTAGCAGGTGGCTGGTTCACGATGTTAGTAATATTGACATTTCCAACCACATTTTTATGTTATCAAATTATTTTCTATCTAGGCCTGGACCTGAAAATACACCCTCTTCATGCATTACAAAGCTGTATTTAATTTAGGAATAACAAGATAAGTTTATAGTTCTTGCCCAAAAATATGATTAATTTTTAAAATGCTTAGATTACTTAGTTAATATTAGTATATTTCACCTTCCATTACTATTTATTTTTACTGTATTGGCCCAAACATAGTGTGGTGTTTATCTCTTAAAGCAGCCCATTTATCTTTTATTTTTCATGTGAAAATTTCAAGGTTGTATTATGTGCGAGGCATTCGGGCCAATATAGTAATTTTTCTTCTAAAACCACATTTCTAAACTTAACAGACAGCTGACAATTCCGCCCCCCTCCCAAAGTGGGGTGCAGTGAAGTATTGTGTACACAGGTTGTCTACCATTATTGGAAATTACTGTGAAATTCATACAAGATATTTAACATCTTACTTTTTAGGTCATGCAAATGAACTTTATATTTGCACTAAAAGACGAGGTTTTGATCTTAACAAAATGCCTCAAGTTTCCATGGATGGACCAAATTTTAAACCTCAAATTTTTAAGTGATCTCAAAAGTTACACGAGGGAAGATTCTCCACTAGAACCCGAGTTACTGAAATTTGGGACTTGTTCTTTACACATTGTCCATGGTGCTTACAAAACAGCATATGCTAACTAGTTGGACTATTAACCAGTCTTTGCGCTCACTATATTATTCATTTAAAGATTTTCCAACAAGATGTGTAGACTATCAAAGAATAACAGGATCATCTCTTTTCCCAATGAAGTTTTGTTCTATTAGATTGGTAGAAAACTCAAGGGTGTTAGAGAGAGCAATGCTAATGCTGCCTTATTTAAAACAGTATTTTATTCTAACAAGCTTCCTCCAAAATCTGATAATTTTCAAACATTAAGCAATTTTGTGAAGGATGAACTTATCAAGGCAGGAAGTTATTGACTACCTTAAACAATTCACTTCAAGTGATGATCAGCTTGATAAGTTCTTCATGAATATTTTTCTATAGTAAATACATCCTAGGAACTACAATATTTCACCAAAAAAAATCTTGTTCTCTTCCATAGCATGCAGCCATTGAGCGAAGTTTTTCTGTGAATAAAGAATGTCTGGTTGAAAACCTACATGAGGACAGCCTTATTGCTCAATGTGTAACTTATGATGAAGTCGGGGGGGAGGGGGGGTGTTTGTAAATATAACAATTTCAAAAAAGATGATTCATGCTGTGAAGAATGCATCAGGAAATAAGGAAAGAAGCATTTGAAAAGAAAACAAATTAAGTAGACTTAAGTCATAAAAGAAAAACTGTATCTGAAGAAATAAAAAAATTAAAAGTGAAAAGAACAGTTTTGCAAAAAGCATAGGAAGAGGCAGAAGTATTAGAACATGAAATATAACAATTGAAAAAGTTTTGTGGTTGAATGAATTCTAACTTTAGTCTACATTAAAAAAAATTGTTTTTTGGTTTTATCATCTTAATTTTTAATAATGCAATAATCTTTATACCCAAGTAATTTTTATCAACATAATATTTGTTGGTTATTTTTTATTGAAGATTCTGTATTTCTATTACTATTATTAAACAAATTAATCATCAAAAACCTAACTTGTGAAAAGTATCGATTGTCAAGGGGTGGTGTGAAGAATAGTTAGTTTTTGTGGTAGAGAGTAAACTCCTGGCTGTAATCATTCTTTGAAGTTGCGCCACCAAGGCTGATTGCATGCACGTGTGGGTCAGATCAACCTTTTTTCAAATCTGAAACTTCATTTTGCCATCAAATCCCTAATTAAAATTTGAATTTTAGAAAATATTGTAAATATAAGTGTTTAACTTTCCCAATAACTAGTGTTTTTTCCTTCACTTCTGATTTTGTTTACATTAAATGGTAAATTAATGATCTGGGGTTTGGATGTTAGGTTTTCCCTAACACAATTTTGTTTTTAACCACAAGAAACTTTAAATATTTTAATACCTTTAAAAAATAACTCAAACTTAGTACCTATTTAAAAAAAGATATTATTCGAGTCTTGAATCCATGAATATTCCTAGTAGGTTATAGGGCCCCATACTTTGTATATACTAGAATATATGTATCAATACACTTGATTCTTGATGTAAAAATGTTTAACTATGACAGACCTAGGCCCACCCTAACTTTCTATCATTTTATGATTTTGGAATAGGGATTGTTTCCAAGTACCTTTCATATATACTGGATTTCTTAAAAAAAATACCAGAATTTCAAAACTATTCAGGTAGACACCCTGTTACAACAAATGTATATAAAAATATGCCATTACAAGTATGATTATTTTTTTAGTTACTGACATTAAAAATGTGAACTTTATTTTTATAATTTAGACTCAAGACTTATTTATTTCTACCTTAATGCTTATGCTAATTCTGCATAAACCTTATGCAAACATTTTTGTTTAAATTTGACAACAGGAATGTATTGCCCAATGCATAATGGGGCTCTTAATAGTGTAAATTCTTTTATACTTAATAGGGTAATATAAATGTGAAATGAAAGATAAGTTTGTATTGAATGATTATTTTTATCTTTCACTCTGTAAACCTTTGCTATTAACACTTTTCACGAATGTAATAGTTAGGAAATAGATATTTATTTAAATTGTATATTCTAGTTTGAAAGACAAACTTTAAAATAAAAAAACCTTGTACATTTATTGATTGCAACTTGATTCAAACTTGTTATCTTATAATTGGCGACTCTTTTTGGAACCGAAAAAATATAGTGTAAGTCAGTGAGTGGAAGCATCTTTGAAGTTATAGTTTCACAAGGATAGACTGGCATTGTTTGATGTCGGACACAAAATGTGAACTGTGTGATATTAAGTGTAGCTATTGTAAGAAGAGAATTATGAGAAGAGAATATATTTTGTTTGTACAGTTCCGGTGACAAAAAGTGGCTGGGTCTTCAGTCTTAAAGTTCCACTGAGATTCGGCCTCTTTTTGTGACCAAGACTGTACCTATTCCTACATATTCATTGCCACTCGACTTGAAACTTCGATCATTCAGCTCGACCTTTACAACCAAACTTGAGAATGCCTACTTGTAAACTTTTAGTCAGCACCAATCATCCCAAAAGTGTTACACATCAAGCAAGCTTTATTAATTTATATGAGGTACTATATTATGTTGCAAGCTTATATGAGACGCTTTATTGTGTTGAAAGTTTTATTAATTTATTTGAGGGGCTATAATTTGATGCTTATTTGTTTTAGAGAATTCTGGTGGCTACAAATTTATTTGGGCGTGGGATGGATATTGAACGAGTGAACATTGTGTTCAATTATGACATGCCAGAGAACTCTGATACCTACTTGCATCGAGTAGCACGAGCAGGCCGTTTTGGTACAAAAGTGAGCATTCTTTTAGGAGTTATTTATTTAATAGACATTATTTTAAATCATTGAAATTGAAAATGAAAAATTAGAGAATTTACCCTGTGAAAAGGGGGAAAGTAGTGGTGTGATTCTTGAATTCCTTTTACCCGGTGATCTTTAATTTTTAGTCATCGCCTGTGTGGTGTGTTAAAAGACAAGTTTTTTTTACACATGCGTTAAATTAATGGCTGAGGGCACCCGAATCTTGTTTCTTGATGAGTAACTAATTATTTTACGTGAGAGAGAATCATTGCTGTGTGCCCTGAGGCTAGAGGTGCTTAATTCACATAATGATGCCGACACCTAGGGGATAATGATTAAATAAAAAAATAGAGCACACCTGGCTGGCTCAGTAGATATTTTCATACTAAACTTCGCCATTCCATATTTTCTCTAGTGTAATGTTTTAAAATTTAATTTTGACAATTTGTATTATTTATACATTCACTGTTTTGAAATCTTTAAGAATTATTGATTTTCTAATGTTTTAAGTAGTCATAGAACCACAAAGAAGTATTAAGGATTTTTCTTATTTCAGGGACTTGCCATTACTTTTGTTAGTGATGAGGGTGATGCCAAAATATTAAATGATGTACAAGATCGTTTTGATGTCAACATAACAGAACTTCCTGATGAAATTGATCTTTCTTCTTACAGTAAGTGTTTAGTTTTCTTGTACCATTTACACTAACTATGGATACTTTGTTTATACAACCAGAGCTGTTTTTAAGAATTTGATAGAACTGAGTCCAATCTGTAATTTATGAATCTTTAATTTTTAGGAATGTAAAAAATTGTATGTAAGGAAATAACATATTTTAGTAAGAAATAAAAAAGGGTTTATTTTTATTTTATTTTTAAGTATCAACTGTATCCAACCTATGACTGGTTCAGTTTAGTAAAATCCCTCCATCTTTTTCTATCCTTCCACCAGTCTTTATCCTTTAATTGCTTCCATTCTTCTCTCACTTCCACACTTTGTTTGCTGCTTCTCTTGTCTATTGGCCTCTCTCGCGGCCATTTTCCTACAGAATTAGCATAATTTTCTTTAGCAACCTCTGTTTTCATCCTCATTACATGCTCATACCATCTCATTCGTGCTTTCTCTGCTATCTCATGTACTCTCTCTACTTCCATTCTTTCACAGATAACTTCATTTATTAACCTGTTTTTCCTCGTGACAGATAACATGATTCTCACAAACTTAATTCCCATGGCATCTACTTTCGTAGTCTCTCTTACATGCATTGTCCATGTTAACTACTGCATATGTGACGCTGGGTACAAAGTATGTCCTGTACAACATCTCCTTGCATTTCGAGGGCACATCTTTCTCCATAGCAGGTCCCTTATGCATTTATATAGCAACTCTTTCTGATGTCCCCTTTTCATTAAATCCTTTTACCTCAGTCACACTTCCAAGGTATTTTAAGTTTTCTACTTTTATCCTCTACCCAACTTTTTAGCTTTACTAGGCCTTACCCTCTTGTTATCACTTCACACTTTGCCATACTGTACTAAATTTCATTCCACATTCTTTCACTTCCTCATTTTAGTCATATAGTGGTTCCAATTTATCATGGCTTTCATTCTTTCCTCGAGTTTTCCTTACACTTTGTTCATGACCATTTCTATTACTATTACTAATAAGTAGTGGTTACTTAGCACTCCCATGCATCAGTCCCTTTTTTATTCTACTTAATGACTCCAATATGGTAAATTACTGGTTTGTCCTAAATGTTATATTTTTATTCCTTAATAATTAATATAAAACCATTTATTAACAATTTTAGTCTATTTTCACAGAATTATTTCCTTATTAAACTTTCAAATTGTGTTTCAAAAACCTTAAAGCCTACAACTTAAAAAATACTTTTGGTTTGTAATTTAATAATAATTGCTTGAAGGAAAGAGTGCCATTTTCTTTCTTCATCTCTTGGCAGCAAACTAAAGTGACTAAAGTTTATATTTTCACAGCGAAAAATTAGATTTTTTCTGTCCCTGTTTACTGTGCTATTTTGCATGCAAAATAAAAAGTTGATTGGTTTTTAAGTTAAATAAGGTTATATTTTCTAAATCTTTTTTCTTACCAGAATCCTTATGCTCTTAAGTTAACAAACTCAAAATATCCTCTTTTTTTTTGTTGCAGTTGAAGGCCGGTAAAACCAGCTTGGTCATTCATTTTCTTCTGTGTTCATTTGGTGAGTTTTTCACTTAACTTATAAATTTGTTAGTAGAATCATTAAATTAAAATGCATTACATGATGAAAATTATGTTATGATATATGATTTCATTGAACTCTCTCACTGAAGGTGCATTGTTATACATACATATATTTTGTCCGGTTCTTAAATTTACCCATATACGAGAAAAGTAACTTATTTAAAATACCTATACGAATTATAAAATCCTAACTGCATTTGATAATATTTTTTTTATTTTAAATGCAATTTTTTGGAACTTTTTGAGGGAGATTTTAAGTTTTTGGGGTAATTTAAAATTACATATTAGGGGTGTGTGAAATCCAATTTATCAATTCAAAGTGAATGTTATTGAATATAATGAAATATTACCGAAATTGGAATGCTAGATAAATATTACATTTTAGTTATTTGTTTAACTTGGACAACTTTTGCACAATTGTAAGTAAAACTTTGTTTGATTCTGATAAATTATATTAGATTTCTTCCATATCTAATATCGATTTGTAACACACAAACCAGGAATTTGAATTTAGAGGACGATAAAAATGATGAAATAATAGGAAATAGAAATTGTAACTACTGGTAAATGCGACTTTTTTTTGTTATAATCCACTAATTATAACTTTCATATTTTCGGTTTAGTGTTCAATCAATTATTTGTGTCCTGGTTGATAACATTGTCCCATGATTACAATGTGCTTGAATCACCAATAAGTGGTATTAAAGCTTAACTCTTTCCAGCCTGTGGACTTAGTCAGTTTTTTATTCAAGCCATGTATTTTTCAATACCAGCTTGCTAGGACAAGCACAACATCCATTCCCTGGCCGTTAATTTATGACTGAGAAAGGGTAGACCCACATTTCATCAATGATGAATTTTTTGGCTATGCAGGGAATCAGTAGACACACACACACTACCGACTGAGCTAGGGGTTTTAATTATATTAAAGTGATTTTTTTTTAAAGTTTTCACTTATATAAGTAAAAACTTCAGTATCAGCTCTTACATTGATTTATTTTCAGATGTTGGTGTGTAAAGGTTAACATCACCTATGAATTCTGCCACTGTGTTGGTGCACCTTGCATAGGATATCTAAACGCACTACACCTAGTGACAACATGTACAAACAAGACGAAACTAAGTAGTGAGAAGAATTTTATTCCAAAGGTGTTTTAGTAGTATTTTGTGCGTGTGTACATATGACATAATTCCAGTGAAATATGTGTGTTAGCTGCTTTAATTAAGCAGAACTATTTCATATAATTGTGCGTTTGTCTTGACTTTACGATGAATGTTATAACTGTTGTGGGTATTTGTGAACTAAAACACTGAATCATTTGAATGAAATTTATGATAAAAATATCGACTTTACTGCAGACTATTTAAAATTAATTTCTAATAAAAAACAAATTAGTATTTTTACAGACCAAACCAACCCAAAAAAATCCCTGCTTTGATGAATTTCTAAATACTTAAAAAAAAATGAAAAATTCTTAATAAAATTAAATAGGATTATGGTTGAAATGTTAATTTGCACAGTCCCAGACAAATCTAAGATTTGGTTCTTATTTGTGATCTCAATATGTCTTAAATACTGCAGAAGAATTGTTAAAAGTAATTTAAATGAGTTTAATGCAAAAATCAATAAAAGCTTTAATTTATACAAACTAATAGTTTCATGCAAAAATCAATAAAAGCCTTAATTACACAAACTAATACAAATGAAAACAATGTACTTATCAAGTTAAGAAAGACACTAGAAAACTGGTTGTTTAGAAAAGTATTTTACTGGGTTATAGTAAGTTTAAAGAATAATTTGTCTAATCATTTTGATGTAATAGAAATAAATTTAACATTTTATGTGTACCATTATGTATTTGTTTTGTGGATACATACCCTTTTTTTATTTTGTGAAATTTCCTTCTGTCTAAACCTATTTATTTTACTCCAAATGATCAAACTTTGTGAATGTTTATTTTATTATTTCAATGCTTTGTAAATTTGTCTGAAATTGAAATATGTTGGTTGCATATTGATTTAACACATTTATTGTAATGTGTGTTCTAGTATTAGTGTGTCATTAAATATAATTTTTTATAGTTTTTATTAATTTTTTTGAAAAGTTCCCTACATTCTATAGAATTTATAAAATTGTATTGTCACAATTTACAATCTAAATTTACACAGAAGCTTCAATTATTTAAAAAAAAACACAATAGGCACGCTTATAAGATTCCATGATTTGATAGTAAAAAATTGGTGACATGGGATTTTGTTTGCTCATGTTACAAAGCAGTTCTATAGAGGTACTTGTATCCTACAGTTGTATGTCGAATAGAAACTTTGACAGAATGTAAGATATTAAAGTCTCTTCACCTATACATGTCCTTAGCCAAATTTGATTCATGGTCTTGCACATGAATTTGATTATACTATAGGTATAAGAAACTAGGAAAGGCGGATCTCGCAACTACTATATTGGCCAGAATCCAGTGAAAGGATTTGTCCAAAAACTGTACTCATATTAAATGTGCAGCCTAATATTTTTCATCGAAAAAACCTTTATGGTTTATACAGAAGTTAATTTGTATCATACTCAAACTGTACCAGCAAGCAAGAATCAGTTCACCTGAGTGTCAAATAATTCAAGGTCGAAAATGAAGTAAGAAACCAGCGCGGGCATGGGAACTAACATGCTTGTCCACCTCATAAACTCTGACAAAACAGGATTCCCACATTTCACTGTAACTAGTGACATGTTATGGGCAGGTAATGATGTAAAAAGAGAATGCAAAAAAAAAATGCTAATTAAGTAGTAGGGAAAAGACCATGAGGGAGACCAAGAAAAAGATGGGAGGAGCAGATTGTAAAGTGTTAAATTAAGAGAAGATGGAGGCAATTTACTACACTGACACACTGCCACTACCATAGGCTGGAAACAGTTTATTACTATAACTATTGGTAAATCAGTAGGTCAACGTTGAGAGAAGCTTTCCTTTGTTTTTGATGCTAAAAATTTAACAGTGCTTGTGCATTTAGTCATGCATTCTGAGGGCCTAATAAAACTCAAAAGTATTTACCTAATATATTTAAGACCTTTTATTTTTCATGTAGAATACCTTAAAATATTAGGGCCTATTATGTATAAGGCTGTAATATATATGGGTCAATACAACACATTAAACTTTTGGCACTAGCCAGTCTCTTAATGGCTCGTGATCTCACTGAAATATCTTTTGAATAACCCAATAGCCTGTTTCCTTAGGGGAGAATTGTTTTATCTCCTTAATTGAATGTGAAACTTTCAAAATGTATAGTATCTAGAAAAAAAAATTATATTAAGCTTTAATCTTAATAAATAGATATGAACTTAATATCTCTAAAAATCAGGTAATTTAAAAATGTTTTGCTGGAAACCCTGAAACAGGAATGTGATCAGATACCACAGCGACATAACTGAAAAAAAATTAAAGGGTGTCAAAATTAAGCTATGAATACATGATTGCATATACCAATTAGACCTTGATATTTGAAGGTCATGAATTCTTGGCGAATTGATTCCAAATACACATTGGGTTTTCTCCATTTCACCCCCCTTAGGTCATCTACTAGATTAGATAACATAAGAATGTTGTAATCCTGGGAACTGAAAATAGAATTGACACACTGGAACGGGACATGGAAGTAATTAAGTATGAGGTAAATAGCCAATAACAGGATAGAGAAAGAAAAGTTATAATTGATGAAGAAGGGACAACATTGAACAGGAAAGGAAGAAAAGGAACTACTATGGATAAGATATTTTGAGATGATGTTAAACCTGAAAGAGGAAGAGTATGAGATTGAACCAGTAGCATGAAGAAATAAGATAGGGTTACCACATGGAAAGAGTTGGAGGACACATTAAAGAGGATGAAACAGGGAAAAGCACCTAGTGTGGACAAACTGATAGTGGAAGTGATAAAGAGCTGTAGGAGAAGAAGGTATTGGTTATACAGGATGCTGAGAGTGATTTGGAAGGGGAACAAGGTACTGGGAGAAGTAAATTATAAAACCTCTTTACAAGAAGAGGTGTACAAATTATAGGGGGCTAACATATAATATGTGAAAATATATGAGAATATATCGGAAAAGTGAATAAATAAAATTTAAGGAACAGCACAGATTTGGGGAAGAGAGGTTTACAATAGACTCAATCTATGACATGATAGAATCATGGTATGAATTTGGGAAAGACTTGGCATTTATGGATGTGAAGAAGGCATATGATAGCATGGTTAGAAATAAAGTTTGGAAATCTATGGAGGAGACCGCAGTGGAAAGAAGAGTGCAATGACAGTGAAAAGCATGTATGAGGATAATGTGAGTTATATTAAGACAAGAGGAGTGTTTTCAAATAAAAAATGGAGGGATGCATTAAAGTGCCCTCTTACCACTTATTTTTATTGGTAATGGAAATGGTCATAGATGAAGTGTCAGAAAAACTTGGAAAGGAAAGGATGAAAGCCATGATGTTTGCTGATGACTTGTTGATATGGGGCGAGAAGGAAGAGTAAGTACAGGAATAGCTACAAGACTGAAATTAAATTTAGCATGGGCTATGTCTGAATAGTCTGCGCCCTACACCCTTGTGTACTTGACTGCATGCTTTTATCAACCACGTTTCTGACGCCCTATTGGGCCTAAGGTACATAATACTTTTCAGACAGCACATTACAGCTAGAGCTGCCTGGTGACTACTGAAACTGTGTTTTCATGGAAACGATATTGAATTTTGATAGTGTTTTATCAAAGTCGACATTCTGTTTAATTCAATCACAACACTATAAACAACTTTGTGCCAAAAACGCATGCATACCATGTAAAGCATATATCTACATATTATTTGCAACTATTATTAAATATATATAATAATTTAATAATTATTGTTTCCCCTCATTAAGTTATATTTATTAAGTAGTTTTACTTGTCAACTATAAAAGACTGAAAATACTTTTCTTATGAATTGGGATTTTCACGCTTCAAAAATAAATTTAGCCGATTAATTTATTTATATTAAAAAACAGAATTTTTCTTTTATTTTACAGTTTGTGTTTTTTTATTCTATTTCCGCACAATATTTAAGACGCTCATTTAATGTTATTTTAACTAGTTTGCAAACTAGGGCACATGCAATGTGCCCTAGAGTCAAGTACGCTAACTGGGGGGTGTCAGCACACTTGGAAGAGAATTTGGACACCATCAAAAATGAATTTAGGCATAAAATGTCGACACCAATGCAACTTTCTACTGCTCTTAGCTCTAAGGGCCCATAGATGGACTATTAAGACATGGCCATGGCAAAGTGTGACTTGATGGTAATGACAAGCAAAAGCTATAAAGTTGGATAAAGTAGAGCTGAGATAAGTACAGAACATAAAATATCTTGGACGCGTGATTGAGGAAAAAGGTGGAAGTAGAGAGGATCTAATGAGAATAGGACAGTTGGAGAGTTTTTCTATAGGTGTGTAAGAGACCTCCCATGGCAAAGAGAAGTGCGCTTGAAGTGTTCAATAGGGTGTACTTTGTCACATATACAGCATAAACATAGGCATTGAATGTAAGAGAGACTAGGAAGGTGGAGGCTAAGGGAATGAAGTTTGTGAGAAGCATGTTAGCTGTCACGAGGAGAAACAAGTTTAGGAATGAAGTCATTCAGGAAAAAGTGAGAGCAGAGAGAGTATATGAGACAGCATGGTATGGTATAAGCATTTAATGAGGTTGAAGGAGAGGATGCCAAAGAAAATTATGGAAATGAATTGTGTAGGAAAAAGACTGCAAGGGTTGCTAAGAAAGAATGGAAGCAATTAAAGGATGAAGAATGGTGGAAGATGAGGCATTTTACGAAACTGACACGACCACGGGCTGGAAACGGCTGGTGAGTATAAGGGTGATCTTAATGACTGCTATCAATGTTTGCAATAAAGAAAGTTCTGCTAGCGGTCACCACCTCTTCTGCTGTAGATAGGTTATATTAAATAAAATATTTAATGGATTATTTATTTGGTTCAAAATGATAGCACCGAGCTGAAGACAAGAATTCCACAACTTTAAAACCAAATCTTTCACTTGATATTTTATATCTTATTTCATGGTTTAAGTCAAATAATGTTTTTGTTTAATGACGTTTACATACATATACCATTGGGTGTTTCATAGGTACCTGATTCCCCTTATACTAAACATTAGATCAAAATAAATGAGGTGTCATCTTATTATAATTTAATGCTGCACAACTTTAATACCAAGGTGTTATTTGATAAACATAATATTGTAATTATTTTATGATTTCACTTTTTAACACATCAAATGAAATTAATATTAATTTCACATAATTCTCCTTACTACAACTATAATGAATATTACCAAAACATCAAATGAAGTTAAATCTAAAACATAACCAGCAAATGGATTGAAATAGTTGAGATAGTTTAAGATGTTTAAAGTTCAAGGCATGTTTAAAAGGTTATATTGTAACAAGTAAAAAAATCTAGAACTATTTTATAACAAATAAAAACTAAGTATCGTCTAGTTTAGGGGGAGATTGATTGAGGTGCTAAATATATACTGGATTGTTTACCTACCTACTTGCCTAATTACCCTATGGCATTAGGAACCTGAAAGTTCATTGTTGCACTTACAAAAAGTACGCCACCTATTCCTATTTTAGCTGGTTCTATCCAGTTCCTCCCATTACACCTTTTCTCTTTCAGGTCCATTCTAATGTTATCTTCACATATGCGTCTAGATCTTCCCAATGGTCTCTTTTTATTGGCCTCAAGGCTGAAGTCAGGGGGAGGGGGGTTGTGGTTCAAATCTCCCCCCCCCAAAAAAAAAATATTTTTTTTATGAACAAAATATATATGGCTTTATTTATGGTTCAAACAATATCAAAATTAAGGTACTAGTACAAATTAGGGGGTTGTGTTACTATAAAAAGCACTTCAGAGAGCTTCCAGAGGTGTTTATTATTTAGAATTTTTTTCTAGCCCTCGGCAGTTAATGGGTTATGTTACCATAAAAAAATACTTTAGAGAGCTTCTAGAGCCATTTAATAATTAGAATTTGTCCTAGCCTCCGATAGTTAGGGGGTAGTGTTGCCATAAAAAACACTTTAAATAGCTTCTAGAACAGTTTTTTATTTAGAATTTTTTCTAGCCTCCGTCAATTGGGGGATGGGCCCACCAAACCCCCCCTGGCTGGCTACGACCTTGATTGGCCTTACCATTTAATACCCTGAATACAGTTCTTGATTCTTCCATATGCGCTATGTCCTGCCCACCATAATCTCTGATAATTGATTATTCTAACAATGTCTTGTGATGAGTACAGGGTATGTAACTCATCATTATGTAACCTCCTCTACTACCCAATATATTCAGCCGTTTTACAACCAAATATCTTCCTAAGCACCTTGTTTTCGAACACCTTCAATTTTTTAAATATTTGTTTTGTGTCATGTACCATGAGGAAAGAGACCATGTTTCACAACCAAAGAGAACCACAGATAAACTGGCGGTCTAGGGTAAGGTGTTAGTTAGACTTCTGTGCTGGGGGTCCGGGGTTCATTCCTCGGTCCCGGCACAGATTTATCCGATTGCCAAACCCTTCCTTCACCTCTGACAAGACGTGTGTGAATGTGAGGAATGCCAGGCCTCCACCGTGGTTCGGATCCCACGTTAAACTGTAGGTCCTCCATTTCATCTCACAATCACATTAGCATAAGTGTGTACAACCCGAACGGTTAGTGGGACGCGGTGCTAATAATAATAATAATAATAATAATAATAATAATAATAATAATAATAATAACAACAGATAAACTGCATTGTAGCTATATTAAAAATATGACCTTAGGATAACGTGTTTGTGAAAGTGTTATGAAACGTGGTGATAATGTGTATGTTAGGGTTATGATGCTACGGAGGAAATGTTATGTCTTTCCGGTTGTGCTCTGATTAGATAATCATTATGATGAAAAGAGGGAGGGAATCGATGAAGACTTTATTCCACTGCCTTTTGAGTACTGACTGATAATTTGATTCATTTAGCTAGGTGTATCTTGACGTCCTGTGGCTTTTATATCTTCATTGAATTTATATTTGTTTCTGGAACTTGAAGACGGCTAAGTGTTCTTTATAAAGAACTGGAATAATTGATCTCCCCGTTTTGCCTGTGTTTAACATTACAATTACATGTTAATTTATATCAGAATCCACTTTAATTTGGGTTAGTACCGGTTTGAGGGTTGGAAGTTCTTAGGGTTTGAGATGTGCTTATTCCCTTATGATGGCTGCTCTCAACCGGATTGGACAGGAGGCCTCCCCTCTCTGTCTGAAGGCTGTTCCTCGTCCGGTAATCCTGGCAGTGTGTCTGCTCGTGACAGAACCCGAGCAACGTCCGGAGAGTTTATCTGAAGTGCGGCTAAATCTTTGTCAATAACTCTGGGTGGGAGTGAATGGGGGGAGGTGGCCCACTACCGGCTCGCCACACACTAAGTGGTTGGTAGCTAGTACTTTCCGGGAAAGCTGATCAGGCCAACTCCACGAGATTCCCGCTGGGCAAATCAGGTTGAAAGCTCTTCATAGTTATTCCTGAGGCTTGGTGCCTGACCTACTCCATGGGGTAAACGCTCTTAAGTGAGAGTTCAGCACTCACGGAAGAAGGAGACAATTCCTCCTGAGGAGGGGGTGGGGTTTTCCCAG
Organism: Timema genevievae; assembly: GCA_902155825.1. Taxonomy (NCBI): domain Eukaryota; kingdom Metazoa; phylum Arthropoda; class Insecta; order Phasmatodea; family Timematidae; genus Timema; species Timema genevievae. The sequence goes on from CABFWO010001184.1 coordinate 42,904, forward strand.
TTTTCCAGGCATGGGGTCGACGCTCCCTAAATTGCCCGCTGCGCATGTAAAGTGCGTGGCTACACTCGAAGGACTAAGTCATTATGGGTTAGAGGAGCCTCATTATAGGTGTTTGTTCCCCAGACAAGTGGATGACGAACTCTAACACGGCAGGTGAATTTCTTTCTTGAAATGTCTCTGACATATAAGGTGTCAGTCTAATGACGTATAGAGTCCAGAAGTTCACTTTTATTGTGGGTAGCGTTGGGTCGGGTTTAGAAGCTCATTGAGCTTGAGATATCCTCGCCCTTATGGCGACTGCCTTAACTCATGTGGGACAAACGGCTTCCCGCCCCTGCTTGAGAGTAATCCACCAGAGTGCCTCCTCGTGGCGACCCCCGGGCAACATCTGAAGGTTTTACCCAAAGGGTGGCTAAATTTCTATCAAGGTCGTTTGAATGGAAGAGGCCTATCCCTACTCACACTAAGGGGTTGGTAGCTAGTACCTCCTAGGAAAGCTGGTCAGGCCACCTCTACGAGTCCCCCACTGGTTAACTCGGAATGAAAGCCCTTTTAGGATGATTCCTGAGACTAGGTGCTTGACCTCCGAGGGGTCAACGCCTCTACGTGAGCTTCCAGCACTTAAGGAAGGAGAAGCAAACTCCTCCCGCTGATGGAATCTGGCCAAGGCGGGGGTGGGGGTGTTGTCCAGTGATGACAGGTTAATAATGGGCACGGGGTCATCGGTTCTTAAATTTTCCGCTGCGCGCGTTTTACGTGCGTGGCTACGTTAGAAGTACACACCCATGATGGGTTGGAGGAGCATTGAGAGACGTATAAGCTGGGTGAATGCTGGACCCTGTCATGGCAGATGAGTTTACACTTTGAAAAGTCGTTAATTTACATAAGGTGTACTAATAGTTAAAAAACTATATTGGTAAAAATAATTCAATTTGTTTATTTATCTGTACATTTAAATTTGACCCATTTATATTTGGTTTGACTGATAATTTGAAGGCTATTTGTGGGAGTCTTTTCTAAGGTAATTTTTTATTTGGGTTTTTGAAGAATTTTAAACGCTTTTTTGTTTTGTGAAACCCTTTGAACGTAGCAAAAACAATGTTATTTGAAATGTTGACAGAGCTTATGTTAAATAGGAGAATGCCTTTTGTATATGACTGTTTTTTAATTATTTCTTTTTAGCATCGCGTCTTACTACCTATTCAGGTTATACGCCGAGGTGAATATTAAAATTATAATTTGATTTTTTTTTAGCTATTTGTATTAAAAATTAATAGTCAAATTAAAAAAAAACACCATACCTTAAATAAGTGTTTACACGAATGTGTCGATTCCTCTTGTGAGGGATGCATCTATTTCCAGGGGTGTCCAGTCTCCGAACTTTCTATTCCCATGGAAACACAATTACACCTAAACCACGCGTGGTTTACTCCATTCTTCATATGACAGCGAAATTGAATGCAGTTTAATATAGTTTTCAATTTCAAATAATTATTTTTAAATTCTGCCTTATTAAAAAAATAATTGTGAAATGGTTTCATTGATCTCAATTCGCCTGTTTTTTAAAAGTAAAGTACAGAAAACAAAACACACCACGATGCGACGTCTGGTTTGAGCTGTATTATCTACCTAAGTTAGGTGGGGTTTTTTGCCACCGCGTCTTACTACTCGTTCAGGTTATACGCTCACTTATCTACTAATTACGTTAGTGGTTTTAGGGATGAGGATGGTTATATTTAGAGGACTTGTACCCGTATTTTTATGGAGGGAGAGTGGAAAAACCATTTTGGAAAAACTATTCTCAATACACCCGACCGAGACTCTAACCTTAATCTCCCCGTCATTGGCAGTCTAGTCTACTGCTAGAATAGCGCCTTAGACCATAGACTACTGAAGTGAGTAACTTAAGTGCTATCCGTGGGGTAACAATAAAATGTCGTCATTAAATCTATACTGACCATAAAAAGGTAAATATAATAGTAATGTAGTGCTTTTTTCGAAATGTGGAACTACTTTAATATACATCACAGAATTGCATTGGCACCTTGAATTTTAAGTAAATAATTATATCATAGTTTAGGAAACAATTTTTCTATTAGTTCAATATTTCTAAAATAGCGCTATATCACTTAGGCCGTTTTTCTTCTCAAAGTTCGAGCTGCAAAGGGAAACTGTGGTACACCGAAATCGCACATCCAGGAAACTTGTGAAAGTTCAAAGAAATTCATTGTTAGTACTAGTACAAAGTCTGAGGCATTATTCAGGTTACTATTACTTTACTACACATAAAAAAAAAGAGACAAATACAACTAGTCTTAGTAATCTTGGTTGCTATGCACCTTTATGAACAAAACACGCATTTTACTAATCTTATATTGGTGCTATTTCGATATTTAATTTGAAAGGGATCTAACTATTACAGGGTAGTTTTCATTCTTAAATAGGTGGCATTATTAAATTAGTATTATAGTTTATAATATGGTAGTGATAAGAAAGCTTCTTGTAACTGAAAATTTACTTAATTCGCGTGTGCAATAGTTCCGTCTATTAAACTGAAATCCAAGACTTCTTGTTCAAAATTTCCCAGAAAAATGTTATTCTGTATCATAAAGCAAATAAAATACTATGCCTTTACAGTAAAAACTTTTAATATCAATAAATATCTATAATGTACCAAATTAAAGAACCTGAATTTCATAATTGACTATACAACATTTGTCTCTGTGACTGTATGGGGATTTCCTAGCTTAGCTGTTCTTTTTAATTGGTTATTCAGAAGTAGAAACAAGTTTTGTTTGTGTTCAAATAAATATTTAATTCCAGTGACAAATTATTAATAAATGGTTGTAGCAATGGTAACCATACTAAATAATAGTAGTTGTAAATAATTGGTTTACTCTTTAAGGAAAATAAAAACATAGATATATCTGTGGAATCTTATTAAACAAAGGCTAAGTGCCTGATTTATTTACTCTGTCAATTTATGTCGATGAAACGAAAGTAATTTGATCGGCTTAAGTCTGATATAATTTACAATTTAGCGTAGCTATACAGTAAAACTATCCATATCTTCAAAACTGCAGTGAAATTTCCCAATAATGGAGACCTTCTGAGAAAAAAAGAAGTCCTTTATATAAAGAAGCATCCGTGATTCGGATTTAGTTAAAATAAATCATGTTGTTTGTACGTACGTAGTTTATTATTTATGTACTTTTATACTATACATGCCTATTCAAACATATAATTTCTACAATTCATAGTATTTTATGCAGTATATTAATGACTTTTGAAGGGAATCTACTGTACGTAACTTAATGTGCAGTTTACAAATTACCACGTAAATAAAATTAAATGCTTACAGTAAGCCTGTTGTATTGTATAATTAATATCCCCCATCCAGAGTTTCTTAGATCTATTAAATGACACCTAAACACGGGAATCGAGCTCGGGACTCTTAGATTAGCGTGTGAGTTCTCTAACACCAAACTATCCAGTATTCGTCTCATGCTCAGAGTAGTTCATTTAAGAAATCATAAACGAAGCAGAGAATTTAGATTTATAAATAAGAAGGGTGATGAGTGGAAGGGGGGAGGTTGGTTTCCCAAGCCATTGTCAGGAGTAAGATCTTATATTATATTTACTTACTCTATGGCGTTAGGATCTCGAAAGTACATCGTCGCACTTAAAAAAGTACGCCACCTATCCCTGTCTTGAGCTAGTTCTATCCATTACCTCATTACAACCTATCCATATCTTGAGCTAGTTCTATCCGGTCTACCTCATTATACCCTATCTATATCTTGAGCTTGAGCTTGACTGAAATAATGCTGTCATTTTTCTTTTTATAAAGGCAAAGGCAGTAAGATTAAATGTAAGAATTATAGGACAATTAGTTTGATGAGTATTCCAGGCAAAGTTTTTGGAAGAATTTTAATTTAGAGTATTCGTGAAAAAACTTAGGGTAAGATTTGAGGTATGCAATGTGGTTTCATGCCAGATAGAGGTTACATGAACTAGATATTTGCATTGCAATAAGTGATTGAGAAATGCATGGCAGTAAGGAAGAAAGTTTATTGTGCATTCATTGATCTGGAGAAAGCGTATGATCGGATAAATAGGAGTGTTATGAAATGTTCTTACAGAGCTTGGACTGGATGCATGGTTAGTTAATACTATATGGTGGTAGATGATGGAAGTAAAGCGTGGGTTAGAGTGGATGGAGCTTTGAACGGATGGTTTGGTATTGAACAATGTGTTAGACAAGGTTGTGTTGTGTCCCCATGGTTGTTTAATGGTTTCCTGGATAAGTGTATGAGGGATGCTTGTGAGGATGCGGTTGGTGTACAAATGGAAAATGTGAATATGAGAGTGCTGTTATATATACAAATTATACCGTATTAATGGCTGAGAATGAAAGGGCCTTGCAGAATGCATTAAATCATTTGAATGTGGCGATATTCAGAATGGATCTTCATATAAATGTCTCAAAAACTAGGATAATTTTTTTTATAGGGATGGATCAGGAAATGATTGTCAACTTAGTATAAATGGAAAACTGTTAGAGCAATTTAATGACTTTGTGTACCTAGGCAGAATGTTTGGTAGTAATGGAAGGATAGATGGTGAACTCGATAAACGGGTGAATGCATCTGGAAGATTAGTTGGATGTATGTGGACTTTCGCAAAGAATTAAGACATATCAAAAAGGCAAAGATGGAAGTATATAAAAGTATGTTAACACCAACATTGTTTTATGGATGTGAAGCGTGGGTTTGTTTGGAGAAACACAAGATCAAGGTGAATACGTTTGAAATGAGAAATCTAAGAAATGTATGTCGAAAAACTCGTATGGAGAGAGTCATTAATGAATGGGCGCTGAAGGAGTGCAGTTTGAAAAGGAACCCAATAGGTTATTATGAAAGAAGTGTCTTACGTTGGTTTGGGCATGTTGAGAGGATTAGTATGGATCGAGTGATGAAGCAAATATATGAAGGTAAAGTGTCTGGATCTAAAGGAAGGAGTAAGCATTATAATACTTGGCTAAATGTTGTGGATGACTGTGCGAAAAAGAGAAACAGAAACAGAAAAGAGTTTGTAGAATAACAGAGCATGTATGACTTGGTGTATGAATGTTGTTGAAACGAAAGGAGTATGCAAGGATAAGGAAGTGTGGAGAAAGTTAGTGAGCCTGGATTAAGTGCGAAGTTTTTTTGAACTATATGCACAGTCTCTTGCCTACCCTGTAAGGGAATAGGGTGATTAGGTATGTATTTATGTATATTTACCCCCGTTAATAATATAGTGGTGGCGTCATTTTTGCAAGAGACTGGACTGCCAATGAAGGGGAGAACGGTGTTCAGATCCCAGTCGGGTTTACTGAGTATGTCTATTCTTAAATGATTTTCCACACTCCCTCCACGTAGATGATAGTACAATTAACTTAAATTAAATCTTCCTCATGCCTAGTACATTATATTAATTGGCAAATATGAGTTTAATCCGAATGGGCAGCAAGACCCTGTGCTAAATAAAATGATAAAATATAATATAAATTTAAGACTAAATAGAATAATATCTTTATTTTTCACTTAATGTCTTAAACAAGGGTATTTTAATTCTAATTAAATGTATTATTATTATTTTCTATTTTAGAGGGGGAATACATTTGCCTGTTTTCAAAGTTCAGAGTAATGATCAATTTTTGTTTGGTTGAGTATGTATCACTTTATTTTATTGCGCCAATTATAACCGCTTCTCCGAATAATGTATCTTTAATTCGAAGTGCTTTATTTACACCACGCAGGGCTGCAGTGAGCGTCTTTAAATTCAGGTATGACATGTAAAGAGAAATATTACAAGAAAAATTGATCTCAAATTAATATAATGCTTATGTTTCAATATAAATATAACCAAACTTACATTATTATATTGTATTTATATCTAAAATATATATTTTTAAAAAATTAGAAAGTGATGAACTTGTCTCACTAAAGTTATACTTTTATACCCATAAATGGGGTCATCTTTAAATCATATCAATTGATTTGTAATTTAATTATAATGTAACCAATTTTAGTCTCAAGTTCAATCACTAATCTATAAAGTATTCCATTGACAAGTGTTCTATTTTTAAATTCAATATGTGGCACGTGTAAGCATAAAGCCAGATTTTGGTTTGAAAAAGGGTATAGAAAATTCAAATAAACTTCTTTGCGCCCAACATTGTTAATATTTTACTTTATTATTTGTGTTACTCTATATAGGTATTGATAATAACTATCAAAACTAACAGCTACAGATAACATGACTTGATGTATGAATATATTAAAATTGTTTTAATAGCTTTCGTAGCCAACATCTACTGTTCTTACCCAAATCACAATGTATCTTTGTTTGCAATATTATTCCTGAATTGGTTGACTTCCCAGTAGACTGAATTTACTGTATTGATAGTATTTTATATGATTAACTTACAATTTGAAATATATTTCAAGTTGAATATGTCTTCTTTCTTCGGCTATTATTATTTTTCTAAGGCTTATGTACCCATTTAACTGTATAAAATTAAGGTTTTTTTTAAGGAATCATGCAGGAAGTAGCGGCTTTTCAGTCAAGGCATTATCCTTCTGGCTGGGTTGTACGTAAACCTTAGCCCTTAATTTGAGCGTTGTCAGAATAAGCACAGTATAACATAAAACCTTTCAAGTGCCGGTAAAGTGTTTTGTTGTTCCCTCGTTAAACCACACAGGCAAGGCCAGGGGAAAGTTTGCTAAGGGTACAAGATACCAATTTTTTGGCCCTTGCTTTAGGAACTGACCAATAAAAGTGTTTTATTGTATTTTTGTAATCTCTGTAATATTTTAAATAGTATTAAGTCTTGCAACCAAGGAGTGGGGTTCACCACTGGTCTGTCATGACATGGATTCGAATATTTTTTATTTTAAACATCCCAAGCTCAGGACATGTGTTCATTTATAATCGCGCGGGATAAACAAAAATTAAATATAATGTACCTCCGTGATTAATATTTAATTAACCTAATAATACTATTGACAGCCACTCTAAACATTTTAAATTATGATTGTCACATATTAATTTAAATAATATAAGCTATTTAGTGCTATACAATAACAATTTAGATAGGCCTATATACTGTTTCTCTTAATTAAGTACGTAAGCCAACACAACGCATCCACAATATTATCTACTGGCAGAGCTATCATTTAAACACAAACTCCGCGCTGACATCACTTCTTTGTCACTTCTGTATACGGTTGCATACAGGCTGGACGCTGCAGTTTCTGACCGTTTTGGCATAAAAAGATTTCGAAACAAGTTTACAATTTTGAATGTTTGGCTTAAGAATGTACAGTTTAAACATTATTTTGAATAATATCAAATGATGACGTGGAGTGTCAAACTCCCCATTCATATTTAGGAATGCATAATAGGCCCTAAAGTAGTTTAGAAGAAATAATCAAAATACGTGGGTGAAAACAAAATACCATATGATAAAGAGCTCCCAAAACAAGGGGAATAACCCACCCAGTTTTATTCTAGCTTCCTATTAACTCATCCTAAGAACAATACTACGTATAGGGCCTATGCTACTGGTTGAATGAACAGAACTAATAGTATGAATCAGTGTTTCCCAAAATGTGGTACGCATACCTCCAGGGGTACGTGATGTGCCACAGAGTTTTATTAATAATAACATATTTTCTAGTCAAATAAGATCCAGTAAACAAATTAATGCAGATTTTGACGGGATCTCACGAACTTTTATAAGCCTTTCTTGGCCATCTGTTACAAATTTGTTTAGCTTAAGCTTTATTTTAATTTAGAACGACCATTTACAATTTAATAAAATAGCACGTATTTGTTTGCATATAAAGATCCAGGGGGGTGGGGGCGGTACGTTGGTAAGGCCATAGCCACTAAAGGGGCATGGGACTGGCGGAACTTTGGGAAATACTGGTCTAGAGAATCTTAACACCATGTATTTGATCACATTTTAAAACTAATTTGTATGAAAAGTGTATTCATGTTAAAGTAGGTACAGTATTCCTCTTCAAACCGATGTAAGTTATACATTTGGGAGCATGAGAGTCAAGTATTAAGTTAAGAATCATAGGATATTCATGTTTTGAAGATATTTCATATTGGTAATACAGTTATGTTACATGTTTAGAAATTGATCATAAACTGGACAAAACGAGTACTCAACTCAATTCTGGGGTGTTTGCTTGAAGTATAAAATATAATTTTACACATTAGTTCGAGCCTAAAAATATTCAGTTTTCAAATTTTAGTGATATTAAAGGAGTTAAATATTTTGTTGCATTTGATTGTTCAGTCATCAAAGAAATATTTAGATTTAAACCCTTCTGAAGAAATAATCCAGAATTATGAAAATTAAGTGTCTCAACAGTAACCGCTGAAAGTACCCAAATAACCAAATAACCAACCAAATAACCAAAGAGGACTTTAATGACAAAAACATGTTATAATAAATACCTATGAGATGGGGGAGGGGGGGAAGGGGACGCGAAATTAGGTAAGTGTTTTTGCAGTTTTTATAGCAAAACTTTTGTTGGTCAAACTAAATCAAATATTTCTCGAGTAGAAACATAGATTTTAATTTTCTTCGCATGGTGACCTCAATATCTGTCAAAGGTGTCTTGGAACATATTGACAACTTTTTATCTTCATTTAAAAGGTTTGTCATGTAACACCGTTATGCTGATGATAGATATTCAACAACTGCTGAGGTCACCATGGAAAGAAAAATATACTCTATGTTCATAGTGTTTATTATTATTATTATTAGCACCGCGTCTTACTACCCATTCGGGTTATACGCACTTACGCTAATATGTAATGGTAGGGTGATTGTGAGATGAAATAGAGGACCTACAGTTTAACGTGGAATCCGAACCACGGTGGAGGCCTGGTATTCCACACATTCACAAGTTGTGATTAATACACATTTTGTCAGAGGTGAAGGAAGGGTTTGGCAATCAGATAAATTTGTGCCGGGACCGAGGATTGAACCCCGGACCCCCAGCACAGAAGTCCGACACCTTACCCCTAGACCACCAGGTCACCTATGTTCATAGTGGAGCAATATTTAATTTATTTTGGCTAAACAAGTTTTGCTATAAAAACTGCAAAAACACTGGCCCTTTCTCTCGTCCATCCCACCCACCTTAAAGGGGGCTCAGAGTTGGCTGACTTTGGTGACGTGCTAAGTCAGATATCCACGATTTGAATCTGTGTCATGGTTCAATATCTCAAATTTATCATTTCAATTTCCAGCCAATAAGAGGTTTTCTGAATGAGCTGTGACATATTTACCAATTATATAACCATGTTTCTCTTGATAGGGGTAGGACAATGTTGGTGTTCTTGATAGTGATGGTAGCTCCACTGGTGGCCAGTGACGGTATTAGCCAGTGCGCAGCTCCTCAAAGCAACTCAATGAAGCTGTACATGACCACTCGCAAGAACGAGACAGGATACACCCTAGCTCAGGTGAGACTACAGTACAATTCTCACAGGAACAAGTCTCAACAAATCAGAGTCTATTTTGTGTGCACAGCATCTTACTATCCTTCCAGGCTATCAGCATTTTTTAACCAATGGGATAGGAAGGTCTAAGGTAGAGTTTAGATGAAGTGTACCCGAATTTGAGTGGGAAATAATTTATTTTAAAAAACCTCCTATACAGCATGCTGGTATTGAATTCCAAACTCTACGACAACGGAAAACCATACTAAACGAGCTGGATGATTATACCACGTGCTTACCGAGACGGATGACGTAATTTTCGAACTGCCCTCTAACCAATAAGCAACGGAAATGGCCATTAGAAATTAATCTCTAGCTCTCTAGCTAGTAAGACCGTCAACAAAGGATTTAAAAAAAAGTGTTTTGAATTAATCTATTAAACTCACATTCAGATTGATTTTTTCAGGTAAACCCTTTATTTAAAAATAAAAAATAATAGAGTCGTAATTGTTTTTCAAATCAAGGAATAAACAAATTGGCAGGGAGATTAACATAAAACTATGATAAATAGGATTTTTAATAACAAGTAGGGGGAAATTGATTTATAACTGTCCCCTATTCTTGACACAAAATGACGTGCAGAAGTGGATAAAATAGCTTTATTGTGCTCGGTGGCTCATTAGCCGCACATCTAAACCAAACTCCAGAGTGATACTAGATCTCCCTTTTATACTACTTTCAATGAGCATTGCAAAATATCATGCATGCACAGGTAATAGTTTAAAGCCTGTCGTGTATTCTTCTTCGTTTAAAGAAACTCTTTTTGTACTTTCCATTTCGAGAATGATAAGAGTGTATGAAACGTCTCACGTAAAATATAATAATGCCTCTAACTTTCAACTGTTATCAGTCGTAACAATGGATACTAGCCTTGCCAAACTGTCTGGATTACTTGGCATAAAACTAAATATTCAAAATCATTTAGGGAGGAAGTCACTTAATAAAAGAATGTCACCCCCTCCTTTTCGCTTACATATCACGTGGGTCTAGAATCTGCCAGGATGTGCTATGGCTGAGTTTAAGGGGGAGGTGATTGTTTATTCTTGTGTGGGTTCGTGATTGATGTTATTAAAGAGGTTTATTAGTACTACTATGGCTGTTACAGATGTGATGTTTGTAGTGATTTTAGAATGGAAGACCTTAGAAAAAAACTCGAAAGCTTGTGACAAAACGAGGTGTTGCGGGGAATACCCAATGGCCTGTCTGACTCCTAGGTGACCCCTACACGGTTCACGAACCCCGGTACCCTGGGCTCGAGTGGTAGCTCTCAAAACAAGTACCGATGAACCGGAGTCCTAGCCCACGTAGTCCCGAATCAGGCCGAGTGACCCCTAGACTTGGGTGTTGTTTAGTCACTGGCTGAATCCCCCACATTTGATCCTGGCCGAATCCCCTACATTTGATCCTGGCCCCTGACCTGGTTTCTGGCTAAGGAATGCTGACATTGTTTTATGGTCAGCTCCTCTATTCTATTTGTTTATAGGATAATCAAAACGACATGCAATATTACACAAACTCGCCTTCAAATTTAGGCCGTACCGTACAAGAAGAAAAGTACTTCTGGAAAATGGCACAATTATTTTGTCAAGCCTTGCTACCCGCTTTAGACCCAAACCTTGCCCCTGGGGAGAGGGAAATTGGGACAGAGCCCAGTCACTTGCTTACAAGAGTATGTCTATGTTAGTTTCAAGTCCGTCTGCAACACAGTAGCTTGAACCGGACCCCGGAGGAGAAGAACTGGAACAAGGCCAATGTTTACAAGAGTATATTGATACTGGTTTCAGGTCCGTCTACAACACAGTAGCTTGAACCGAAACCCTGAGGAGAGGAACTGGAACAAGGCCAATGTTTACAAGAGTATATTGATACTGGTTTCAGGTCCGTCTACAACACAGTAGCTTGAACCGGACCCCGGAGGAGAAGAACTGGAACAAGGCCAATGTTTACAAGAGTATATTGATACTGGTTTCAGGTCCGTCTACAACACAGTAGCTTGAACCGAAACCCTGAGGAGAAGAACTGGAACAAGGCCAATGTTTACAAGAGTATAATGATACTGGTTTCAGGTCCGTCTACAACACAGTAGCTTGAACCGGACCCCGGAGGAGAGGGAAACTGGGACTTGGATAGTGGACGTCTCCCACAATACCGAGTCTTGTGAAGGCATAGACACAGTCACCATGATGGCCACCGTCACAGGTGGTTTGCTTTATAGTATAATTTTGGCAAGAAGGACCTTTTAGAAAATTCAAACTTTTTTTTGTCAATGTTGATAAGCTTGCAGAATTTTTCTGTCAAACAATGAGTCTGGAACGGGGTCAAACCCATCCTCATGAGGACCAATGAGCAGCTACTTGAATACATAAGTAGTGGCTCCGGTCTATAGAACTGAGATTGACGGCCGGAAGAGTCGTTGTTCTGGGCACGACACCCTCTATCCGCAAATGTTGGCAGTATCTTCGCTAACGATGGCGGCCGCTCAGTCAGTATAGCTCACTTGCTAGTTCATCCCATGGAGTTTTTTTAAAATATCATATATAAAAAGTGGCATGTGTAGATTACACGATTTGATGCATGACAACATGAAATCATATCTAATAACGTTTCTAGTTGTCAGATTAGGCTCTTCCAATGAAAATTGGATTGTAAGTTAACTTATAAATCAATTATTTTAAAATAAAGTTACAGTTAATTCTTGGAATTTTCCGGGACCACCATTCTAAATTTATTGATGAACGCCGGAGAAGATATGTCTTTTAAATTGGAACATCCTTTAATAACAAAAAAATTGCAGAAGGCCCAAATAGAACAAAAAAACAAAACAATTAGAGTGAGTCGTTTGAGGGATATAAGTAACAATAATCTTAGAACAGACTACTGTTCCTCAGACGCGCGCAACTCACCCGGATGAGGAAACTAGTTATAAGACGGTCGTCCCTTGTGCCCTAATCTTAGAAACCTCAGGACATAATTAAACATAAATAAATAAATAACCTATGGGTGCTCTTAAGATGAGAAACCAATTTACCACAACACAAAGGAAATACTAGAAGTCAATTTTAGATTGTTTATTTATAGTAATAATAATAATATATAAAAAGGTACGAAAATCACGTATAATGGTACATATAATAAACACGATTAACGTATTGTTAGAATAATTTAAAGGTTGTATATATATATGTATTTTTTTTTAAACCTTTAATATATATATATATATATATATACCTTCAACCTTATATATATATGTTAAAATCAAAAGCTACTTCAAATTTCAATCTTCAATACTATCAGTTACCTTAATATTATATAAATTGATCAAGTCCGAGATTCTATTATAACATAATCACAAAAGAAAATATAATAGTCCAAAAAATATTGATCTCATCTTTCAAAAGGATAAATCTCCATTTACACAATTAATAGAATGATCCGCTTGACTAAATTTAACCATAAGAGTAATAGATAATTTAAATTCATCACAAATAGATAGGAATAACAAACAAATTTGATTTAAATAGGCATAATTTCCTGTATATTCTAAAAAGAACAAGATTTATGGCCATGGATTTTCTTACTTGACATTTAGTTATGTTTACTACCACAAATTGTATCTTGGTCAGATATATAACTAAACAACTGCAAAAAGTATTAAGGCAGATATTACCAAAACCAATCTTGATTCCTTAATTTTACAAAAAGACTAAACACTCTCTATGAATAAATAAGAAAGAAACATCATGTTGACTCTCAATAAAATCTTACGATATTTCAATAATTAAGTTAAGACCTGCAATAATAGTTCCATATCAGTAGAAATTTACATTAAGTTGTACTAAAGAAAAATAATTAAATATCAGCTATTACTTTAGAATTATTTTTCTATCCATCTCTAAGATAAAAAATAATTCATAACTGCCGATGACGGGGAGATCAATGTTCGAATCTCCGTCACGTGTACTGAGGGTGATTTTTCTAAATTGGTTTTCCACTCGTACTCCACGCAAATGCTGGTACACTACCTCTAAATATAACCTTCCTCAAGCCTATAGCCATTAGTGTAATTAGTACATAAGCGTATAGTCTAAACGGGTAGTAAGACGCGATGCTAAGTTATACATGGATATGACCCGAAAGTGCACTAAGACGCGATAAAAAAGAAGAAGAAAAGCAATTGTGGGGTCTTGACAAATAATAATCTCCAGGTCCTCCGTTACGAGCGGGTCCTGGATACGAGACGGTGCCAGGGATAGGATACTACAAGTTCCACACGCAGGCGCAGTTGTGGGAGGATGCCCGCAGGACATGCGCGAGAGAAGGCGCGCATCTAGCGGTCATCAACAATGAGGTTGAAGCCAAGGCTCTCCAACAGATCTTCGCACGTTACCCGTCGGCGGTGGGTGCCAACAACAATGACTACGCTTTCATAGGAGTCAACGACATCAACGTTGAGGGACAGTACGTCACAATATTTGGTAAGTACCCCCATGACACCCACGTCCACCACAAACTTTGCCTTAGAATATGAGTGACCCTGGGCATGGAACGGTTCCCGGATAGATCAGTGGGTAAGAACATTGGCGTACTAAGCCAAAGGTGCCGGGTTCTATTCCCGTGTCCTGATTAAAATGCTGAAATTGGCGGCGCAAAATGGACTATCCTATCACAGTGTTTCCATCACTGTTGTACGCGCTTCCCTAGGGATTGCCCTCTGAAGACCTTGAGATTTCGAACCTAGGTCGGAGCGAAGCTTCTAAAGGGTCATATTTCTAGTCAAGTCTCGTAAATCAACCAATCTCTCTGTTTACGAATAACAAGTAGTTACCCGCCTCGGTGGCGTAGTTGGCTAACGCGCTAGTCGTGTTGAGCTAGACCACCGAGGACGGGGAGATCAAGGTTCGAATCTCGGTCGGGTGACCAGGGGGGTGGTTTTTCCTAAATGGCTTTCCACTCTCCCTCCACGCAAATGTGGGTTCACTTCCTCTAAATTCAACCTGATCAATTCCTAATACATTAGTGTAATTAGTACTTAAGCGTATAACCCGAACGGGTATTAAGACGCGGTGCTAAATAAAAACAAAGTAGTTCAAGTCGAGTGGGAAATTGGTGGACTTTTGAATCTTGACTTTGTATATGGTCCTTCTCAACGTGGATGAGAAAGCATTGGGCTACGACTGACTCGGAGTTCACCGTAAGTGTAGTCCCAGGTGCTAACAGTCCTTATGTTGTATTACGAGCCAGGTAAGCTATACATTATTTATTAGTGTTCACTTTACTCGTGCTCAGAGTTCCTGGCTACAGATCCAGAGGTCTTTGGTTCGAACCCCAGCGCTTCCAGATTTTCTGGAACGGGGACAACTCAGCTATCTGTAAGAAAATGTAGTGGTTCAGGTCTATAAAACTGATATTAACGGCCGTAGGGTTCATTGTGCTAACCACAACACACTCTAACCGCAGAAGTTGGTACTATCTTCACCGACAGACGGCGGCTGCTTGGTCGGTATGGATCTATTGCAGGCTGACGCCATTGTTTTTTTTTTACCCACGAGCTTGGTCCTTTCACTATCAAAGTGTCTTAAATTTGGTATTTGTACTCAGGTGAGGATTTGAAGAGCACAGGGTTCTCCCGTTGGATGAGCGGGAAACCCAACAATGGAGGGAACCCCAAAACTGTACCCGGTCACGACTGCGTCACAGTCTATCGTACAGATGGCAGCATGAACGATCTACCTTGTACTTGGAAGCTAGGGTTCTTCTGCGAGCAGGAGCTTTAGTCTTCATGATTGCACCATCAACTTAACGTTCACCTAACACAGCACAGCGTTACGTCTCTCCTAGTGTTTTATATATAAGTCATTACAATACAATTAATTTTACTTTGAAGTGACTTTATTCGACGTAAGAGTTGTTCAGGAGATAACATTCGCGCTACATTACGAGAAGCGTACCACGTGTTCCTGCTAGTCAATTATGTTGAGAGTAACGTGAAAACGGTATATTTAGTACTTCATTTGTTTGTTAATGGTGTGCAGACGCTTTCCTCAGTATAGTTAGTGTGTCAGCGTCTGACAGTGGCATTTTATTACACTCTAGTTGATAGATTCAATAAGCTTCTATTCTAAGTAGGTTAAGCTTAGTTGATAGCTCCAATAAGCTTCTATCGCAAGTACTTGAAGACTAATAAGTCCGAATTGTTCAAGTTATATTTTAGTAAAATATTGTTTTCAAACTGTTTAAATTCATTGGCTGTGTTTTTCTTTTATTGTTACGTTGCGTGAATACCGATCAAACACTATGTTTCTTTACGTTACGTGACTAATGATAATCACTATCCACACATGCTTCCATACAGAGAGTGTGTGTGTGATACTTTGGCTCAGACACACCTATCAGTAAATCTTCCTTTTCCAGCCCAGTGATATGAGTGCAGCCTTTATGAAAACTGAAGTATACTGAACAGATCTTTTAAAATAATTCTCACCTATGATAATTAATCTGCCAGTTGAAGAACAGTAATATGTAACTACTCAATTTCGAGATAGTTGGAGTAAGCGAAACCTTTGGAGAACAAACAAAAGGAACTCTCCTTTTTACTTTCTCTCTATCTTACAGGTAGAGAAAGTATGGTGATCGTCAAAAAAATCGAACTCGAGATTTTGATGAATCTTGACGTTTCATGACTTCCTGAATCCGAAAAAGTGGTTTTTGAATTTCCGTCTGTCTGTCTGTCTGTCTGTACCTCCAACTAGAGCCTAAACTATTTTACCGATTGAGCTGAAACTTGATATCTAGGGTTTTCATAGGGTTGCCCCGAGGGGTTTTTGGAATTGGATATCTACCCCTAAAATTAAGGGTAGTTTACTGAAGGGAAAAAAGAGAAAAAGTCGATTTTCTCAAAATCGGCTCTAACGATTTTGATTAAATTTCATTTATGAACATTAATAAATATTCCAAACAAAATGGCTACTCTCAATATTTCGGCAAAATGGCTTTAAGGGCTCCGGTCTGATGCGTAAATTAACATTTTTTATAATAGCTCCGAAACTATTTGAGATATGAAATTACTTAGCATTACAAATATGTATATATATTTATAATACAAATATTTTATTCGAAACATATTTTTATAAAATCAATAATTTTCAATCTATACGCAATTATATATATATTTTTAACTTTTTGGACATTAAAGCTTAAGTATTGCGATCGTAAAAAAAACTAACCTGAAATGTTGATGGATGTCGACGTCTCATGACCCCCCGAACCCTAAAAAATAGTCTTTGCAATGCCGTCTGTCTGTGTGTCTATAAAAACTTAAAATTAAGGGTAGTTTACTGAAGGGCGAAAAGAGAAAAATTTGGTTTTCTCAAAATCTGCTCAAACGATTTTGATTAAAATTCGTATCTAGGCGTTGATTAAGATTATAAATAAACTGGCTATTTTCATTTTCCTATGAAAATGATTTTTAGGGTACTTTACAGAAGCGTTAATTTCCGTATCTCCACAACTATTTGAGAAACTAAACAACTTATCATTGCAAAATTGTAGGACTATTAGAAATAAAAAACTTTTATTTGACATATATTTTTATAAAAGCAACAGTTTCTGAGATATTTGCAAATATATTAATACAATTTTGTGAGCTTTAGTTGTAAACATATACTACTTAAGTCTTAACGCAATAATTCTCCAATGCCATAGAGTAATTAAATATAAGTAAGTATCTAAAAAAAGTATGTTATTTTTCCTTAAAGCTCTTAGGAGAAATGTTTGCATAGCAATGATCTATCTCCATTTTAGACTCAATAGTCAATATTTACATTTTTTATTGGTCAAAATGTATAAATGAATAATTAAATATCAATGCGATGACTTGAAGATCTGCAACACCTTATAAAATGTTAAAATTTTAACCAGAAATCGAAATTTTAATACGAAGTGTTGACCCTTGTGGAAGACATTAAACTGTTTGAAATGCTCTTAGGTGGACAAAGATGCGCCTATTTTCTCATTGATTATATATCATTGTATATTATTTTATGCGTGTTCTTATGTGGAGTGGTGATGATACAATGTACATTATTATGTTCAGAAATCTTACGAGTTTATAGAAAGAGAGAGAAAGTCTGTGCGGTGCGCCGTACAATTTATTTTTAAATTGGGGATGATGCAATTGCCTTAACTGACTAATTAATTAACCCGTTTTCGGGACCTCATCTTAAAGGATCATTCTAAAGAAATTTTAATTACAGATTGTTTCGTGCGTGAAGAACTGTACAAAATGTATTTGGCATTGCATCGGCGATTTTTTAATTATTTCGTAAGCCAATGTTATAAAACCCGAAAAAGCAGATCTTATTGTGATGACAATAGCCCCCTACATAACTTCTTAATAAATATCTCCACTTCTTCTCCTCTGTATACGCCGCACGAAACATTCGACGAAGTAATTGAGGGAAGACTACCTATAGAAAAAAACCCATTATATAACTGTGAAGAGTGAGTTGAACTCTTTGTTACTTCCAATTAAAAATATTCACAGAAAAAAGCATCCGTAGACGCTAAAGGAATTAGAGACTTTCAAAATGAAGGTCATATTTCGTGGTAAGACAATTAAGCGTGGAAAAGAGAAGGAAGATTGTCAATACTTATAGTGCTCTGTGTTTCTAAAACTTGATTTTTGTCCCAAAGGAAAAGCAAACTCTTGAATGAAAACCAACTGCTTTCGTATACATAATCTCTTCCTGTAATGTAAAGGTGACAAAATATTACCTGCATTTTATAGCCTATTGTAAAAAAAGACAATAAACGTTCATTTTTGACCCTTACTGTAAATTTAATTATATAATAGTTACTACCTGCTCTTGTATTCCGACTTTTCTTTATTTTTGCCTTTTCCCGCCTAAACGCTGACAGTAAAGTTTTGTTTTTGCACTAATCTGTTTGAGTAATTCTGCAGCAATTTCTTCCTAAGCGTAATTTTTCCCCACTTTATTACTTGTATAATATGTAGGACTCTTAGTAGCCCATGACCCGCCTAGGTGGCATAGTTAGCTAACGCGCTAGTTTCGTGTTGAGCTAGACTGCTTAGGACGGGGATTTCGAGGTTCTAATCTAGGTCAGGTGCACTTCCTTTAAATTCAACCTTCCCAATTCCTAATCCATTAGGGTAATTAGTACTTAAGCATACAACCCGAACGGGTAGTAAGACGCGGTGCGGTAGCCCATACTATTTCCTTTGCTCGAGATAGTTCAATAAAATGTAGAATATTATTTTAATTCTACTCCATAATCACGAACAACAATAAATGACTACAAGCTGAGACGCTCTGAAGTTACACACTCCCTTCCAGACATGCAACAAGTGGTGTAACATTAGCGCTTAACATTTCTTTTGTGTGACGCCAAAAGACCGACAGCTGATGGGACGCGCCGATGTTGCGCTGATACGTGGTGCTGTCCACACTGGATACGCGATGGTGTTATGTTACTATGTTCTGTTGCTTGTCTATACACATCTTTTTAAAAAGAAAGTAGCCCTACCTCTCTTTATCCTCGAAATGGAATCCCAGATGTGTGCCTGATCAAAGTGGCTATTAATAAAAATTAAATTCACATTTATAAATAGTTGACGAGGCGCAACTAGGGTTAATGGGGGTTGATAGCTCTTAGGGCAAATAAAAAAAAATTACACCCCTTGAAAACTGTTCTTTAAAAATTGGTTGAATTACTTCCTATATTTGTACAAAAAACTGTTTACTCTTTACAGTACCGTTATAAAATAATAAAAAGCAAAATCCACTTTTACTGTCAAAAGAATTAAACTTATGTTGTTGCTAATATTGCTGATGAGTTTCGCACCCCGGGCACGTGCATCACCTTCCTTACCTTAGTTACACCCCTAGCATAGGTGGGTGCCGTGGGTGCCCTGTAACATATGTGAAAATACTTTTTCCGGCAAAATGGGTAGATTCTTTCGCTCTCACTCATAGAAATTCTCGGGCGCTGAAATAATTAGTTTGTTCAGAAAGTGCGCGTTAAATACTTCAAATAAATAAATTAATAAATAAAACTAATAATTTTAATTTTAAAATAATTCTATAAAAAATTGGTAGTTGTTTATATTTTCTTATAGTTTAGAGACTAATGGTTTTATAAAAAATATATTTCCAATAAAAGGTTTTTATTTTTAACATTACAACTTTACAATTGATAAGTTGTTTCGTATAGGAAATAGTTGCGGAAATATGACCAAAATTGGAAATTTCTTCGTATTTAAAGTACACTAAAAGTCATTTTCATATGAAATTAAGAATTATTATTTTGTATTTAATGTTTGACAGTGCCTAAATACAAATATTAATCAAAATTGTTAGAGCGGATTTCGAGAAAATGGATTTTTTCCTTCTTGTCTTTCAGTAAACTTCCTTTAATTAATGCTATAGACTCCTTGAGGAACCTTATGAAAGCCCTTGATACCAAATCTTAGGCGGATCGGTAAAATGTTTTCGACTGTAGGACGAGATAGAAAGACACAAACGGGATCGTGAAAACTACTTTTTTTGCCGTTTTGGGCAGTCTAGTACAACACGAGAGTAGCGCGTTAGACCACGCGGCCACCGAAGCGGGCTGGATGCGTATTGTAGGACTGGTAAAGTTCAATTTTCTTAGGAAGAGCCTTTTAAGAAAAAAACTGGTTTTGAAGACATTTATAAAAAGTTACTATTTTATTAGTGTTGTTACCCGCTTCGGTGGCCGCTAGGTCTAACGCGCTACTATCGTGTTGTACTAGACTGCCCGAAACGGAGAGATCGGGGTTCGATTCTGGTCGGGTGCACTGAGGGTAGTTTTTACTCAATGGTTTCCTAATATCTCCCTCCATGCAAATGTGGGTGCACTTCCTTTAAATTATACCTTCCCAAACTCTATAGGTGTAGTAAGACGTGTTACTTAAAAATGCACCTAATTACCCTAATGACTAGTAAGACGTGGAGCAAAACAAAAAAACTATTGTAAAAGCTGAAATTATAGAAGTGCTAATGCAAAAACTACTTAGTTTGCATATATTTTCTATGCATTAATGACTATTTATTATTAAAAGATTTTATCACAGCACAAGCAATTTTCAATTTGTGTGTATTGTTTTCCAAGACATTATAATCAAATTTTAAATTCACACACAAAAGTAATATGAGATATTTGTCCAGTTTTTTTTATAGAAGCAATTTTCTTAAGTGACTACTTTAAATAGATACTTCTTATTTAATAAATGTAATTTTATGTTTCTCTATTCGAGGTTTTATTGGTCATTCTTTGTAAATAAAGGATTACGATTTCTCATTAAATGTTTTGTTTCTATTAAAAAGGTTTTTTTTTTACAATCGTAAAAATATCAACTATCCCCATCCCCCCTCATCTGAATCAAATCAATTTTGTGTCACATAAGCGCACATAGGTATTAATCCTTCCTTCTTTTTATTTTTGGCACTTAGCTGGAACCATTCTTCTAACACATTTTGATTGGACAGCGAAATAGTTTGTTCGTTTTCACAAATACAATTAGCTTTGAAGTTAGTTTTAAAAGTAAGTAGGTAAATTTTGTAAATGTTTCTTTAGTTGGCTGATAAAGCTTATATATACCACAGGTAAACAACATCTTACTTAAGTTCAGTTAATTATTGTTACCACCGAGTTTCACTATCCGTTCGTACTATGTGCATATAGCCTATATAAGTTATATATAAGTTACACTATTATTTATTATCATCATCATTACTAGCGGTTCTGTATTACGATAGGTCCATTCCTTTTGTCAGTGAACTTGACCGCCAGTTCATCCTGTCCTCTGTCTACTTCAGCTTCCAGAATTTTCTTATTTCCTTCAAGTCATCCAATATTTTAATCCTCATTCTTCCTAAGCTCCTCTTTCCCTCAAACTTTCCTTTTATAACGTGCAGAAAACATTTCCTCCTAAGGATGTGTCTGATCCAGTTTGTTTTATATCTGAAGAATCACATCCAAAAAGTTCGCTTCTCACCCACTCTTCTTAGGACTTCTTTATTTGTCACCCTTTCTGTCCACGAAAATGCACCTGCAGTTTCGAGAAGTGAGGTTGGGAAAACATCTAGGAATAAAACACCATCAATATACCCACCCGGGATTTAAAAACCGAACTCTCTGTCTACAGCAATCCAGAAATAGTTAGCTTGACGCTTAGATCACGGGTACATCGGGTTGGACTAAAACATTGTTAAAAAAATATCTAATTGTTGAATTTTATGACTATTTGTTTTTAGACGTGGGGTGTTTAACTTACGCTTTCCAAACCTAATGATTATTCCATTGCAATACTTATGAACTAAGATCTATAGCAAACACAATACCCTGTCTCCCGGTCGTTAGTTTATCACTGTGAAAAAGGAAGCTGTCCCCCTACCTTTCCGTTACCGACAAACCATACTAAATGATCGAGCCATGACAGTCCACTTGCTCATCTATATGGGTTCCTGTATAAATTATACATCACTCCCTTCTACCCCATTAAGGTGAGTTTGAAGGAAATGCGAGATAGGATCCTCAATTTTACAGTTTTTACAGTGAAAAAATAATTTTTGCTCCAGTAAATAGGATTAATTTAATTTTCTACATATTATAATATCAACAGTTCTTTTTATATTCGTAATTGGGCGTAATGTACTAAAACCTTTTAAATGAAGTGAAAAGTCCAGATGAAACGCCACTTTGACCATGGCAAATATTCAAGAACTGTTGATGTCACCATATGTAATAAATTAAAATAAATGTATCTACTGAAGCGAGATTTTATTTATTTGGACCATTTTGTCATAAAAACTACATTAGTCCTTACATTGACTAGCTTTACTTTTCCAGCCCATTTAACTGCCCAGATTACCCACTTCAGTGGCCGAATAGCCTTAGCCGTCACTCTGATGTTAGATTAGCCTGATAAAGACGGGGAGGCGGGGTTCGAGTCCTAGCTGGGTGTACTGAGGGAAGATTTTCCTAAATGATTTCCCACTCCCCTGCCACGCAAATGCGAGTAGACTACCTATAAAATGTTTCCTTTCTTATCTCTACCCCATTAGAGTAATTATCATACATTATGCGTCTGACCTGAACAGATAGTAGGCCTAAGACTCGCTGATAAAAAAAAGAACCAGCTCGTAAGGTGAGGGGTCGTCCATAAACCACGTAACGCTTTGAGGGGGGGGGAGGGGTGAGCTCTAATGTCTACATGCTGTTACATGGGGGGGAGGGAGGGGTACATCAAAGTGTTACGTAACACACCTCTTAAACTCAAATTATAATGTTCAAAAATAATATTATTGTTCATGTGTACACCTTTGATAAAAAAAAATACTTATAGATAACTTCATAATATCTGTGGCGTTGACAATGCAAGTTTAGCATTTAGGCCTAATTGTTGTCTATTAATAGTTCGAATGTGCCTAGGTTTTATTGTATGCCTGAGACTAGGAATGCCAAGCACATTCGAAAGCACATAGTATCATGCACATGACAGTGACATGTTTATACTCACCGCACTTGTTTAAATTTGTCCAATATACTGACCCCTTCATGTGCTTTTAGTTGGATAACAACTGTCAGTCGAAGCGGTCTTAATTTATAAGTTTAGTTGAATTTGAGTATAATTTAGATTCCTACTGTACATTCTTTCACATAGGCCGTGAATAATCGCTTGTGTTTGTACAAAAACAAAAATAATTTCTTCAAAAAGAGGAGATTTGTTCATTGCTTGCTTATAAAAAGTGATATCCAGAAAAAAAAAACTGTGGAAGAGTCTCAAAAAGATGTAGTTAAATGGAAATAAGCAAAAGTACAGAATTTATCTCAAGGCAAGTTTGAGAAGTCCATCAATAGTGTTATTTCTTCATACCAGAAGCATGTTATGAAAAGTAAAGCTTCAAATATCATTAATTATTTTCAAAAGGTAGTGTATTTAAGCCTATACCTTTTCCCTTCTAAAACATCTAATGTGTATGTATATAAATCAAACTATTATACACACACACTATGGTGGATGCATTGTCTAAATTGTTATTTTCTCAGTAGAATAGACGGCCGATGTTGGGGAGATGGGGTTCGAATACCAGTCAGGTCTGCTGAGGGTTGCTTTTCCTAAATGGTTTCCCACTCACCCTCTATGCAAATGTTGGTAAATTTTCTTTAAAATTCTACGTTTTTAGTATACATTTTGTTGGGTGGTATAGTCAAATTGTATTTATTCTAATTATTTTTTATTATATTTATTTAATGGTGTAGAAATGAGGAAGGTAGAATTTAAGAGGTAATCTACGCTCATTAACGTGGAGAGAGAATATAAAACCATTCAGTAAAAGCCACTCTGAGTATACCCGACAGGTATTCGAACACCGATCTCTGCTTCATTGGCCATCTAGTTTTTTTCAAGAGTGAAGCCAGGTTCCAAGATTGATGCTGGAACGAAACATGAGTTTAGGTGATGATAAGTTAATTAAAATAAAGTTGTAGATTAATCCAATTATAATTTAGAAAATTTGTGTACCTAGAATTCTTTAAATAGCTCTCTATATGATGATGATAATATGACTATCATAAAAAGTGCACAATATTAAGAAAGATGTCTTCCCCCAGCGTCAAGCATCTGATGTGGACACTTCAACATCATCATGTAGCGCCACTATAGAAAAGGGCCATCCTAGTCAGCACATAGTAGTGCCATCTGGCTCTTACTCAGATCGCAAACCTGACATCCATAAAATAAATATAGCAGAGATTTTTTCTCATGAACCTGAGGAATTTGAACTCAAGGCCTTTATGTCTGTATGAATAATAATACTCTCTGAAATAATTTATAATCAGGATTTAAAATGGATTTTAAGAAGTATTAAATCTGAATCCCTCCTTTAGTATCAACAAAACTTCCCTATGAAAAAATGACTTTCATTCTTGGTGAGAAAAGTTACGTAACACAGGTTGGAAAGGGGGGGGGAGGGCTAGGCTAAATGTCTACATGGGGTTACATGTGGGTAGAGGGGGCTAAAAAGGTAAGAAAAAAGTGTTACGTAGTTTATGGACGACCCCTAAGTAAGATACGTGTGTTTTTGTCAATTTTGTGTCTGTTAGGTGATGACATCCCTGAGTGGCCTAGTAGCGCTCCTAGCGGTGGTGGCGCCAATGTGTCTGGCCGGGATGTACATCAACTATAATGGCATCGATGAGTTCCTGTACCACCGCACGCTGCGCTCCTGGCAGGACGCCAGCAGGATCTGCGAGAGGGAGGGAGGATATCTTGCCGTCATAAACTCTCCCGAGGAGTTCGCCATCCTCAGGGATATGATGGGCCAGGCCATCGAGCCTTACAATCATGCTCACATCGGATACCCGCTAATGGTCGGGCCCGATGCCATGATGGATGATTATAGTACGTCGGATACACTGTGTTCCCGTGGCGTCGTTAGAAAGACGGCTCTGAGGATATAGTATTATTATTAATTTCCAGCCTACCGGTCTACCTACAGTAGCCCCATGGCTTCTTTGGTGCTGACTGACAGCTGACAGCTTTGAAAAGCTACCAGACCAAATGATGTATCCCTACGCCGAACCATATGATCTGCAAAAAACATGTGTTTAGCAGCTATCACTTCTGACAGTTAAAATTTAGGTATATACCTAACTGTTGACTGTTAGAAGTCAGCTGTGAACTGTCAGTTAGCACCAAAGAAGCCATGGGGCTACTGTACATTAATTATACTATTGATTTAGGGACTTAGAGAAAATGTACCCGAATTGGCGTGGAAATAGGTAGATGGATAGGCAGAAAGAACGATACCTATAGATAAAGAGAGAGAAAATCGATTTATGAAAATACACCTTCAGTACACTCGACTGGGATTCAAACTCTAACCTCCCTGGCACCGCAGACCAGAGTAGATGAGCCTGATATTTAGCCCACGTGGCCACCACTGCGGGTTATTACTATTATTATTATCATCAACTTAAAATTAGATTTTTCTTCTAACAAATTTGTTTTGAGGCTGGACAGTCTATATAAATGCTTCTATTTTCTGAATATAAAATAAGTATATTAATTATAATTAATAATGATGATAAAATGATTCAATATTCCTTTTTTCCTTCTAAGCTCTCATACGCACGTGAAAGAATGTTTCCGACAAGTATTGAAAAATTAGACACACGCAATGTCAAAAAGTTTCGTCAGCCTTGAACTGGTACATCCATTGTCATTCGAAGTATTTGTACGCAGTTTTGTTTCTTCAAATGTTTTTGACCTTTATCGTTTTGAACTACTTGAGCGAGTGATCTGTTCCAGCAATATAAAATTATATTGCGCGTTTGGGCTACATAGATCGTATCCCAGTTTGTGGACAAATTAGCCAGTATTAATGTACCATTGCCCAGGGGACGCCCGAATGTACTATTGGTACATCCTTTATGTGGAGGCTCTTTCTATGTCCTGATGAGATGAGATGAGCTGAGGCGATGATGATAGTGAGTATGAGGGTGATGGTGAGTGTTAGGGTGATACTGAGTATGAGGGTGTGGAACCAGTGGAAACACTTAAACCTAACTTAAGCCTAACTAACCAAACCCTGGTGACTGTTGGGGCAATTTCTCTTTCGGGAAAAATACCCAAGGTACCAGTCGGGAATCGAACCTGGGACCACTAGGATTGTAACCAGGTGCACTGACCACTACACCACGTGGCTGGTTTATTGCATTAATGGAGAATATCAACAACAGGTTGCGATCTTCACCATTGTAAGAAAATCCATTGGCTTTCTCCATCTCTTACTTGTATTGAAAGCGACGTAGTGATGGAAACAGACTAAATATACCATCACCAGCATCGTTTGACACGTGGACTAAACGTTAGCCTTATCTAGTCTGACTTGCCAGTAACGGGGAGGTCGGAGTTTGAAACCATAGCCAGGTGTGGAGAGTGTTTTTTTTCATAACTGTTTTCCCAATCCCCCTCCATGTAAATTTTGATTAATTTTCTCTGAATTCCTTCCTCATCCTTACCGTATTACCTCAATCAAAATGCGTCTAGTCCTGACAGTTAGTAAGACACGGCGCGAAAAAAAACCCAAATAACATCATTGATTGATTTATAAGCAGACAGCAAAGATACACGTTTTAGAATTCATGCCTAAACGCATTGGTTAGCATACTAGCTAATTACTCGATATTAGCACGGCATGTGTTTTATAATACAGCCATGCTTTCGTCCCATGATTATCGTCAGTCAGAAAGTTTATAGCAATATTATTATAACAGGCTTCCCATAGTTTAGGAGCTAAAGATCTGGACGGGCTAAAAAGTATTTTTATACATCCTCCATTTTCTTTCAAGATGGCTGTCATGTTTAATCTATATCTACAAACATTTCAAAGTGGGTCCGATGAAAATCCTATAAACAGAATCTGAGGGAAAAAAAACACACAATAATATAGTGTGTTGCAGCCGCCATCTTGAAACAAAAGAGTGTAAATAAATTTTAATTAGCTTATATGTTAACCGGACCTTCGAGTAATGTCCTTGCGAAATTTGAGCACAATCGGTAGAGTAGATTTTGAGTGAAAGAGTAACAGTCATGCACCAACTCAATTTGATATAATTACAACTTGACAATCTTTGACTTATTGTAATGGCCTGTGAAAATACCCTTAAAATTATCTAACTAAATAATTGGCATATATTTTTGTTATATTATTGCGATATAATAACCTCAATAATATTACAATAGCTAAAAAAAAAAATTACATGATGATCCTGAGTTAAGATTTTTTTCTCAGGATTTAAAAGGGTTTGAGCAAGAGAATGGTGAGTGAGTGATGTGTGAAAGTCAATAAAAGAAAAGAGAGCTCAAACCTATGTCTCATTAAATTAATAATAATAATAATAATAATAATAATAATAATAATAATAATGGAAGTCTTTATTATAGTAATATATTTCAATGAAATGATGAATTAGAGTCTCCCACAGAATAATGACACGAACATAATGACATTTTCAAAATTGACATTCAGGTATTTCTTTTAAATATATTAATACGTAACCTCATTCTTTCTATAAACATGTTTGTATTGCAATGAGAAAATTTGGCAACAAAGCTTCATTAAATGTTCCTTTTGTACAACACTTTAATTGAAATACTACAAATAAATATATATAAAGTGAACTGGTGTAATATCATATTGGTTTTGTGAGCATGTCTGTAACTCTATAAAATACCCAAGTTTTTCTATGTCTACCATCTCTTTGCCCTAAAACAAAAGAATATAATTTTAAAAGTTTTATCCCATTTGTTTAAAATTAATGCTTGGTCAAAAACCGCGCAATAGTAACCAAATTAATCTTTGCAAATAGAAAAGTATTTCTTTTGAACGATCACAAATTATATTTATATATATATTTAACAGGGGCTCTAGACAGGAAACATTTAAACATTTGAATCAACCAAATCTTAAAAACAAAATCATTAACATCTGGTGGAAAGGAATTTTATACAATCTTAAAAACAAAATCATTAACATCTGGTGGAAAGGAATTTTATACATTATAAACACTTTATTTTGCGGTAAACATGATTCGGATGGATGAGGTAGCACATTCGGATTGACCTTAGGGTTATATACTCACTTATTAGCTTTTATAACTGCCCATAAAGTTCCTTCCTCTCTAAATTGGTCTATACACGTTTGTTTTTGTAATAAAATAATACATAGCAGAGGGTTTAGTAGTGTCCTTCCATACAGGCAGCAAGTGAGCACTACCCTGAGGAATATGGGGCACCTAGCAATTTTTTACAGGGAAAAGAAACATATGGTGTATTGAAGCTAATATTTCTGTACTCTTTTTTCAAAGTGGGGGACTTTAGAAACACTTTCAATGCATGCAATGGTATAAACTATCATGTCATAGCATGTTCTCAAACATTCAGTCGATGTCATTTCAGACACTTACATAGGAAACCATGCAGACATCTTCACTGGAGGTGGTCCAATAAATGACTTGGTACTCCTCTCCTTACAGACACCGACATAGGAGACTATGCAGACATCTTCACTGGGGGTGGTCCAATGAATGACTTGGTACTCCTCTCCTTACAGACACCGATATAGGAGACGATGACGCAAGCAGCTTCACTGGGGGTGATCCAATGAATGACTTGGTACTCTTCTCCTTACAGACACCGATATAGGAGACGATGACGCAAGCAGCTTCACTGGCGGTGGTCCAATGGATGATTTTTTCGGGCGAGAAGTGTGCGCAGCTTTCGGAGGTTTCACCCACCCTTCCAGCCCTGGTTTCACGATGGGATATTGCAGCACAAAGAGACCCTTCATCTGCGAGAGAGACCCCTACAACCGCAAGAAAAGTCCTTTAGTTCGAACTTTCAAGAAGCTCTTCTACAAAATAAGAGCCATGTTGTATGACTAAAAAAATCAATGCTATTGATAGATTTTATGTTTATGATAATACGATCAAATATGCAGGAACAAATTTATAAAATTTATTTGATCACTTCAACGTGAGATAGTTATTTTCAATGCCTCTTATATAAATGTATTATCTAAAATAAACTTAGTTTATCAATTCAAATTTTTTGAATACCATTAAAATATAATAAAAATTAACCATGTTGCCCTTTTTAAAAAAACACAGAAAATTGTTTTTGCTATGAACATTTTTTATATTTGTAATATTTTTTCATTTTATTTACCGGTATAATTATCTTTCAACGTCCTTTATTAAACAACATTGTACTAATGTGCCTCAATCCCAAATGGATTTAAAGTAAAATTTAAACCAAAATACTGAAACAAGCTCTCAAGTGTATGTCTTTTATTTATAAAAAGAGTATAATACTAAACCAAATAAAATAACCACTTCATAATTATATTAATGAGCCTAGTTAAATAACGGTTCTAATTAGATTGCCGTCGCCCCTGCTTGTTATTATGAGATTATGAGGGCGTAGGTACGACCATATTTTCTTGATAGGCATGATTTATCCAATGTATAGAGAGCGTGGTGGGGTAAAGGGGTAGTCCATAAGCCACGTAACGCTTTTTTCTTACCTTTTTAGCCCACCTCCCCCCATGTAACACCGTGTAGACATTTATCCTAGCCGTAATAATGATAATCTCTTTGTTTATTTTTATTTGCTTATAACGAAAATTCAAAAAGCCTACACTTATTTCTTAGAAAAAGATTTAAGATTATAAAGGCCACTTATCTATTTTTAAATACATATTTTCAAAGATCGATTATTGGTTATTAATAAAATCAACGTATAGAGTTTGATTGAGAAATTAACTTAACTTGGTGTGACATTATGTACAGTACATTAAAATTATATAAAAATAAAACTCTCCATATATAAAACAACAATAGTAATGTATAGCTATAAATGAAGTAATTTGATCACTATTTTAAACTGATTATAAATTAAAAAGGATTTTTCTTTCATATGATATGAGCATTTCTTTGTGTACGTATTATATGCTTGACTTTCTGGAATATTTTTTTTGCCCCATTCATTTCTTTTCCTTAACATTCACCAGTAAAAATAAATTGTATGATACATCGCACAAACTTATTCTCTTTTAAAAACTATATAATAATGATATTTACTAAAAACTCATAAGATTTGTGAAGCAAAATAATATGAATGTTTACAGAAACACTCTAACAAAGAGCATGAATAAGATAACGTACACTGCTACAGAAACGTTGATAAAAGAGAAACAGATATGTCAACTAAAGAGCATAATAAACAATTTCACATTATTTTAAAAGAACATAAATATATATATGATTATAGCTAAGAAATTATTGGTTTTTAAAATTACATTTCACATTAAAATATTTTTATTTTTAATAGTGCTAAAAAAACTTTACAATTTATTGCGTATCTCAAATATTTGCGGAGATTTGATCAATAATAGAACTCTCTGGTTATTTAAAATACCCTCAAAGTCATTTTTATGGGGAAATAAGAATTGCCATTTTGTTTGTTATGTTAAACAGTGACTAGAATTTTAGTTAAATAGTTAGATTTAGAGAAAATCGATTTTTTATCTTTTTTAACTTCAGTAAATTACCCTTAATTAGTTTTAGGGTAAGAAATGTAATTACAAAATATCCTCGGGGGAACTTATGAAAAGTTTTAGCCCAATCAGTAAAATGGTTTCGGCTCTAGCCCGAGATACAAACAGACAGTCAGATGGCATCGCGATAACCACTTTTTTGGTTTCAGGGGGTCGAACTTTACCAAAATTTCGAAATCGATTTTTTTGACAATCACGATCTCACCAAAAGGCCGAGAGAAAGTAAAAATCAGAAAAAAATGTAACCTTTTATCTATCGTAAACTGCACCGATTTAAAAAATCCAATCACCGATTTGTAGCTTATACTTACACACCTGTTCAAATAATATAATTTTCTTTTTAGCTTATGACCTTTAATTAACTCATATTTACCTGAATAGGTAGCCGCGTGGTATAACGCACTACTCACGCAGTAGACTAGACGTCCAATGACGGGGAGATCGAGGTTTGAATCTCGGTTGGGTGAACTTAGGGTAGTTTTTCCCCAAATGGTTTTCCCCTCTCCCTCCATGTAAACGTGGACACACTTTCTATAAATATAGCCTAACTAATCCCTGAAACCCTCAACGTAATCAGTGCATAAGCGTATAGCCCAAACGGGTAGTAAGACGTAGTGCTAAAAAAAACACTTATAATAATTAATAAGTAAATTTAAAAAAGAATGGTTAGACTTCCATTCTTGAAATATTCGAATTAGTCAACTAGTATTCTTTATTTTGTATAAAAAATCAAAATGTTCAATAAACATAGTGACCTGAATGGTAGGGTAGTATAAACAGGTAATATTTTGAAATTTTCTTTCTCGTTAGATAATTATGACATCACAGTTTGCTATATGAATGTTGTTCTTTTATCCATAACGTCGTTCTTTTGACCTTTGTTTTTGACCTTTCACTCTTCTCCCTGATTAATTAGCATAAAAAATACGTAATATGCATAATTTAATGAAATAATGGATACTTGTTTCACATTTATATAAAAAAAATCCCAAGGAATGTATTTAATTTTACTCTAGGTCAAAAACTAAATACTAAAACTTTTTATAAGTATATTTTAGTTACAAATGAATATTCTAGATATTAAAAGCCAACTAAAACTCTAGAGGGATAAAGGATAAAATAAATTAATAAAATAAGAATTAAATCTAATATTTATTTGTGTAATAACGTTGTATTATTATTATTAGCACCGCGTCTTACTACCCGTTCGGGTTATACGCACAACTAACGCTGTAACTTCAAGTGCAACACATTTTGCATAACCACTAAGGGAAGCTTGAGTGTGTGCACGTCAGTATTTTTTCGGTAAATTTTAACATTTATTTAAGACCATTTGAACAATGGTTAAGGCAACTTAAAAAAAGTAAAAAAGAAACAAAATTGTCATAGGCTTATCCTACATGCTTGACTTTGTGAGACTGATAGCTTTAACAACGTTACCACGTGAGTGAATAGCTCCAAAGCCAATAAATTAAAAAGTTGAAACTTGGCATATTTACTTTTAGGAAAATTTAAGCATGTTACAGGTAATTTTTACTTTGTCTTGACACCTTGGAGAGAACGTATTGTGATCGCCAAAAAAACTAAACTCGAGATTTTGTTAAATGTTGACGTTTCACGACCCATTGAAACCAAAACAGTTGTTTTCGCAATGCCGTCTGTTTGTACGTCAAGCTTGAGCCAAAACTATTTTACCGATTGGGCTAAAACTTCGTATCTAGGGTGTTCATAAAGTCCCCTCAAAACCCGATAGGTTTTTGGAATTATATATCCAACCCTAAATTTAAACTGAAGGGTAAAAATGAGAAAAAAAAATTTCTTGAGATTCGCTCTAGTAAGTTTGATTAAATTTTATACCTAGATACTGTTTATCATAATAAACAAGATGGCAATTCTCATTTTATCATAAAAATGACTTTGATGGTACTTTACATGAGGGAACATTTTCAATTTTCTTCATTTCTCCGCAACTATTTGAGATACCGTACCGTACAACTTAAGTAAGAGTTGAATTAGTATTTTTAACAAAAGAGAAATATTTTATTTACGGATATAAATCTGCATAAATATGAGTTTTCATGGGGATGTGAACAAAGAACGAAAAGCTGAGAAAATAGAGTTTTTGTTGGAATAAATTATTTTTGGTGACATCCTGAATTCCTAATCTTAAAAATGAGTGGTCGTTTATTAAAATCGGTCAAGTAATTTTCTCGTAATTTCAATTACCGGAAAAGGGTTTATCAAATTATACATAAGATTTTCTGAATGATTGTTATGCGTGTTGATTTAGAGAATATATTTTTTGTAAACATCCCTCCTCCCTCAAATACTATTTTTAATCCTAGAAACGTACTGATTGACAACGGATTGATATTGCAGTTATTATTAATAGAAATAATGTATTAAGCAAATAGTAAGTCATATTGACATCAGCCCTCAGATCATTGGGTGAGTAATGACTAATTGAGGGGCAGCTTGTAGGCAAAGTTTGTGACACCTTTCTTTAACCTCTCATGTAGGTTTATATTAACTGTCTGAAAATATCGACACAATACACTAGTCGTATGCCCCAAAACCTCAAGTACAATAGCAAAACAATATTCATTTCTATATATTTGAGAAATATTATAAGTTTTATAGAACGACCTTTTCTTATTTTGGGTTTTATTCATTATTTTATTAATTAAATTTAAAATGATTAACATGATTAATATGATTAACATTAAAATTTAAAGTATAGCACAAATAAATTAATAAATATGCGCTAAGATTATCAAAGCACACCAAAAGTTTTTTGAGGAGAGGTTTTATAATTTAAAAAAAGGAATATTAAGATTGTGTTTTAAAAGTTCAATTGCTAAAATTCTAATAATTATGTTATTTAAAAAATAACACTAACCATGGGCTTAAAAATATTTATTTTTATTCCTAAAAATTTTCCCCGCTTCTTTTTGAAATCCCCCC
>CABFWO010001184.1:76651-145004 GCA_902155825.1 Timema genevievae
CCCCCCAACACCCTTAGTTCACCTACTGACCCTTCGCAGCACACAGTTTGAATACCTCTGGCCTAGACCATAACACAATTTGTGAGTTGAGCAGGAAATTATTTAATGTGCACATTATATTTATGAAATCACTTTCGATGGGTTCACTTAAAATAAAAAAAAGCCTCTGCTATAAATAATTATTACTGATGCGAAGTGACGAAAATGAATAATAATTATACATTTTAAAATTCAACAATAAAACAGTTAAGTTAAGCTATAAAATATTTATCTTGACCTATAAGTGAGCATCAAAGCTAGTTAGACCATACCATCATTTCTGAACCGTAATATAACATGTTTTACTTTGCAAAGATGTGATTAAATCATGTTCATGAAATATTTTATTAATCTTGTTTTATTCGTTTGAATAAGCCGTTATTTAAAGATATTTTAAAATGAAGACTTCATAACCAAAGGTACGCCAAGTAGTGTGCTTTTCAAAGAGACATAGTCAAGCCAAATTAATTGTGTTTCAAAATATCAAGTAAGTGTTTAGTTGATGCCAATGCTTTATAATGTAGATAGAGTAATTTTATAATAGCTTTTAAAATAACCATTTTTTATACAACCATTTAATTTAATTCGCTTAGGTATCGACATTTAAAGAATCCAAGGATTAATTGTCGGTAGCCTTCTAAGTCCACTAAAGGAAAAGTTGTATTATTAATAAGTGATAGCAAATGAGTAACTACTCCTGTTATAACAATAATAAAGGCTAGTTAAAAAGCATATTATATCTATTTTATAAATAAAACACGAGTCAGTTCCAAATCCTTATTGATTCCAGTGCGTTTTAATTTACCTCGGTTCTCGTTCTCAATAACAAATTCTACCAAAATTTGTAGAAGTGGCATAATAATGATACCAAAAATAAAACGTGCATTTTAAAACAAAATAAATATGTGTGCGTACACCACATCTACTTTGAAAGGTGGTCTTCTAGGTGTTATTTCAGTTAGGCGCGTTCCACTTCGGCGCCTACAATTTATCCCATTTCGGCGCCTGCTCCCCACATCGAATTTGAATGATCCCACTTCGGCATTTAGCTTAAAGATTAGGTTAGGTTAGGTTGATTAATGAATGACTATAGTGTATACAATAAAAGGTATGTTGTAATCCTTCCCTTGCATCACAAGTGGTATGTTGTTACGCACTTCCAGTTTACGGTATTACTGTTAACTATTTAAAAAAATATATATATTCATCATCGTCATAGACGAGGGTAAGTTTGGCTTTTGCCATTTTGAGGAAGTTAATCACTCAGCCATCCATTCTTTCAAACGATCACCTTTAACTAAACATGATCAACTGGTGCCGATCTGGGATAAGAAGTGTTTTTACTTTTACCTTAGTACGTAATTGCAATATTTATTTATCTATTTATTTCTTGTACTTAAGCTTTAACCACTATATTTTGAATCATACTTCCTATTTTATTTTCTAATATTCCTCTATGGTTATTCTATTCCAGTTATTTCTAGTTTAACATAAGATTGAGGCTAATTACTATAATCATACTAATCTAATTCACTTAAATCTAACTAAAACTAATGTATTTCCACGCGGGGATGTCACACGGTTTCCTGGTTGACCTACGGGGTGGTTTTATTGATGGTATTGTGCTGGTATTGGCCGAGCTGATTGACTACCAGGCAACCAGCCTTAAGGACAATTGATGACCTGGTCGTATGCTGGTACCGACCACGGTTTACACTTGTTGCCAAGTGTTTCGAGTCCATGGGGCCCCAGTCATCCTGCATAATTATGTTTGTATCAAAGTTGACTTTTATTTTTTGGTATGTTTGTTTGTTTCCTGCTAGCATATCGGGGTCAGGCTTCGGTCGTAGGAATCATTGCTGTATCTGGAATCGCGGATTCCAGCCTCTGTCCTGGAAAACCTCTCCCGGAAAAGTAGAAAGAGAGAGACTTATGGTTATTTCCACATCCGTAGCTCGCTAAACTAGGTCCTAGAGGGTCTATGATTTCCAGATATTCCCACTGTCCTTACAGTCTACGTGAGGTTGGTCCTCTCAATCATTGTCCTCGTTTGTATAGTTATCCTCGTCTGTGTCTTTGTCCTCGTCTTGCCTAACGTCTCTTTTGCTTCTTTTGTACTGTCATTGTCTTTCTTATTTTGGTCTGCCACTGTAGTATTCGCGTTCCTTGAGCGAGTTTCTCGTTGCGAGTTCATCGAGGAATTTTAATAGGACGCCATCACTTAGAATGTCGTAGATATGGTGTCCCTGAAGTATGGTTTGTTGCTGGTTCCTCAGAGGTTGGGTGTTACCACATTCCCAAACAGCGTGTTCAGCTGTTGCCCTCTCTCCGCAGTCACAATTTCTCGTCTCTGTTATTCAGTGGTCATGGAGAAGCGCCTTTGTACGGGGCATGTCCTATTATC
The DNA here is from genome assembly GCA_902155825.1 of Timema genevievae. Taxonomy (NCBI): domain Eukaryota; kingdom Metazoa; phylum Arthropoda; class Insecta; order Phasmatodea; family Timematidae; genus Timema; species Timema genevievae. The sequence continues at coordinate 79,095 of CABFWO010001184.1, forward strand.
TAGTCCACAAAACTCTGGGTAGGTTGCATGTCTTTGAGCCTCAGGCATTCATATACACTCAAAAACATGTCTAAGGCCCGCCGCCTACCATGCTAGCTCCTTACCCAGTTGTCTTGCCACTCTTCTTGCAAGTCTCCGCTGACGTCAACATTCCTACCCAGGTCAGGATTTATACACAGTGGAGGTCCCGTTTCTTCAGCCAGTACATTGCACCTCTCCATCTTACCTCCAGGTCGAGTGGACCTATACCCAGTGTGATGTTTAGCACGTTGGTAGTTGTCATCGAATATGTGACAGAGAGCCTCAGAAGTATACCCCTATGAAGTCTACCTAGCATTTTCGATGGTACGGCGTTCTTCAAATGGTGTGTCCACACTCTTGCCTCGTAGCCCACAATGGATACATACAAAGCTTCGTGATATCTCTTGATGGTAGCATAGGAAGATGAAACCTTATTGGCCCTATGTGATTATTTTATTCATCACACGCTTTTCTTTGCCACATTTTGGATTCGCGCTTCTCGTATAACGTCACACTCAGGTATCTAGTGGTCTTGCTCCACCTGATTATCTAGAGATCGATCTTGAATGAAGAATTCCTCAGGAGTGTCCCTTTGAACAACATGTAGGTGGTCTTCGCTTGTGCTATTTTGGGTTTGACCTTGTTGTACCAGATATCTAGACCTTGTTGCGCCTGGTTTTTCTTAGTTTCTAACTACAATCTTGATAGACCTTCAACCACTATTAGCAGATCATACACAAAGGCCACCAATCCCACTGTTCCCGGGAGCTCCTCCATTTTTATCTACCCATGTTCTAGACCAACATCCCATAACACCATCTGACTTATTGACCCATGAGCCCTTGGTCAGTTTCTTGCTTAGGGGTACTCCTGGACACCTCAGTGTAGCGTACCTGTCCTTGCAATAGTCCAGGAAACTTTTATACAATTTATACTGACACCTTATTTATTTTAATCTTTTAAACAGTTCTGGGCACCACAGTTTGTTGAACGCACCCAAGATGTCAAACAAATATCCTGCCAGTGGACTTAGCTCTGAAATTGTATATTTGGTTCATAACCATTGCTATCGCGTTTTCCGTGGACCTTCTACCACCTCGCGGTGTTACTGTAGTCTTGCACAGAGGATATTATTTTTATATATAGCTTCCCACCGGTGTTTAACAAGCTACCGGTTTTTATGACTTAGGTAGCAGGGGTTTTGTCCTCTCCCTTGATTAATTGATACGCCCGCTCTTCCTGCATATGTAGCTGGATTGTTAGCCTCGTTAGCAACTTCAAGCTGCCTGGCATTATTTATTACTTCTTCTAGTGCCTCCAATCCTTCATCTATTCTCGAACTAAACCACATGGGCAACTTAGCTTTAGCATCGGCCGCGTATATTGGTGGACCATTTGGATGTGACTTGAAAATCTCTTTCAGTTCCTTCAGGTATGGTTCTATTTCATAATTGTGTTAAAATTAAATATTCGTCAACATACACCTGGCTAACTTGGTTCTGAGTTACACACATGTAACGTGCTCATCACTGAACTGTGTGAGCTTTGTTGCTGTTATGTGTCTGTTACACACCATAACAGCACTTCACGGTTTGATCCTAGTTGTTATAATCCTTGTAGCTACTGGCATATGTGAAATCTTCCCATTCTTGCTCTATGGTTCCTTCAGGCACACAACGTCTAATTCCATCTCCTCAGTGAGCTCTCCTATATCGTGAAGTACGGCCACACTTCTCATCCCATTCATCTATCCTACTCTGACTAAGATTCATGTTCCCTTATTACGGGTGGTACGCACGTACATGGCTTTAAGGCCACGTCTCCTCAGGGTCGAATCTAGTGCTTCCGTGAACTCTAATGAACTGATAGTAGAGCTGTTCATCGTTGAGTACCTCGTTTCTACTGTTGAACATTTTATTCAATTTGATGCGTAGGATTACCGGGTCCGTCATTAAATTTACCGACTTGAGGAGTATTCGGTCAAGTATCTTGGGAGTTGGAAACGTTATTTTGTTCCCTCTTTCGTGCCCTGTATTCACAAGATGTCGTAGGGTCAGTTGCAAATATGGTTGTGCCTCCAGCCTTGAAAGCTGGAGTACTTCTTCGAGGTCAGGGTATAGCAATGGTATCTTGATTTAATTGGTGAAGGTATGTGTGAAGGGAGGCTGTGGGGCTCGTGGGGAAGTATTTTCCCTTCCCCCATAATATGTTTAGGATTTTTAATTAACATCAACACTTTATTGAATAATTTAATATCTTTTTACTCCATCTCTTTGTAACCGATTTGCGATATAAGTATTTAATTACAATAATTATATAGGAGTAAGAAAAATAGAATTTAAAGGAGATATACCCGCATTTGCTTGGAGTAAGAAACTAGAGATGGGTCAGATCCTATACTTCTCGAATCCAAATAGTTTTTTTTCAAATCTTGAATATAAATTTGAATCCTCAAATCTTTAAAAAAGGAAATTTTAGTTCAAGTGAAAACATTTGAAAATATAGCTAAAATTTGTTTGATTCTAGAAGCCTCCGACAAATAATACTGTTTTTTGTCATGTCTAATACGCCATAAACAATAAAGAAAACACTTTTTTCTATTAAATTAAACTGCCTATAATTTTTTCCCTTTTTTATTTTGTTGTGATTACGTTACTCTCCCCAAAACAGACCAGTTTATATAATTTATTTTACCAATTGCTTAAAATTATTATTTGAAGTCAAGCTATCCATAATTGTATTCGAGATATTTTTTTTAGATTTTTACGAATCTTGAATTTCTCGAATACAATATAAATCGGGGAATTCTAGGATTCAAGCAATCCATCTCTAGGGAAAAAATGATCTCAATACACCCAACCGTGAATCTAACCCCAATCTCTCCGTCAAAGCCAAACAAGACTATATGAGCCTGTCATTTAGTTCGCGTGCCCACTGGTTCAGGTTTCGAGTGTTTAAAATATGGTTAGGGTTGAAGGTGATGCGAGTTTTAAATGTTTACAATAAGATACTAACCTAGTCATTAAAGAGAAATACAAAGATAAATTAATGATAGTATTTTTAGGGAGAGGGTGGTTTGACTCCTTAAAATACCCTCTTATCTCGTGTCGGCCATCTCCTTGTTACATGATGGTAATATGAATGTATGAGTTACCCGCACTGATGGGCACGTCGTCTTAATGTTAAACTCATTTACTCTGATTTGTATACCTCGGTGGTTTTGGGCTAAATTCTCACCTCAGGATCCGATGTTCGTGGGTTCAAACCCAGCCGAGCTCAACGGATTTTAATTGAGCGATAAACAATACGTAGCACAGCTGACTCCGGAGGGGAAGTAAAGCCGTCGGTCCCATGTAGAATGTGGTCTAAAATAACACTGGGAGCTATGGGTAAATACCTTTCCTGGGAAAATTGGTAGGCCCTTTCGCTCTTGCTCATAGAAATTCTAGTGTGCTGATGTAATAAGTAGGTTTAGAGAGTGAACGTTAATTAAATCAAGTAAATAAACTTTAGTTTGGTTTGACAGTGACGGAGGGGTCGGGACTCGAATTCCGGCTGAGTGTATTGAGGTTTATTTTTCTATAAGTTAAATGGCAGCCCAAGCTTCCTCCACAAAAATGCGAGCACACATTCACTCAAAATTCTACCTTCATTAGCGTAATTAATATACAGAATGTTTGGAAACTCATAGCCCAAACTGCACATGTAGCTTGTTTGAACCAAAGGTAGTACAAAATACCTATACACTTTTATCCGGATAGCTATGCTAATACCATTAAATTGTGTTCAAAGTTTCGGCGTATAGTGCCGAAATAGCATAGCTGGTCAAGCATCCGTGTACAACAAGTTGAATAGGAGCTAGGCGCGCGGCACTGCACATATAACAATGGCAAGTACTTTCTATGATGTGGGACCGTTAATTATGACCCTCAGAACATATTCGCATTTTTAGATGGACTGGTGTGTTGCTTACTATTAATTGTTGTATTTTCTGCTGCCGTGCTCCAAGATGTCGAGGTTTGCCACGCGCCTAGCTCCTATGCAACCTGTTGTACACGCATGCTTGAACAGCTTTGATATGCCGACGCTGTAGGCCGAAACCTTGGACGCAATTTGATGGTATTAGCATAGTTATCCGGATAAAAGTGTATAGGTATTTTGTACTACCTTTGGTTCAAACAAGTTACATGTGCAGTTTGGGCTATGAGTTTCCGAACATTCTGTGTATGCTTGTAACCCGAACTGGTACTAAGATGCGTGGGGGGGATACACATGTGTGTGTGTGTGTCAGAATGATGAGGCTCGGAGCAACCCCCCTTCTGGTCTCCCTGGCCGTGTTCGTCGCACACTGCCATGCCCATACGGGGTACACACGTTTCCCCGGGGTTGGTTACTACAAGGTTCACTTCACCCCCAAGACCTGGGACCGCGCGGAGGAGATCTGCGAGGAAGAGGACGGCCATCTTGTAGTCCTGGACTCGGAAGCGGAGTATCTGGTCGTCAAGAATCTCATAAAAAGTCACCACAACCCTAACATCATCATGCACGCGGGTTTCCGCAATATCCTACAAACTGGAGACTTCAGAAGTATTTACGGTGAGGGCTTTACCTCTAAATACTATCTACAATCATGATTTTCAACCTTTTTCTAAACCCACGGCACACTAAACAAATGCACTAAAACTGTCAGTTTGTTAAATAAGAGATTTTACCATTAAATAAAAGGTACGAAACAATCGCACAAACTTTTTCACATTGTGTATTATAGCTTGTAAGAAAATATTCAGAAATAGGTTTTCAATAAACTACACTCAAGTAAGTTTTCCTCGTAAAAACAAACACATCCTCTTGTTAATCATAATAAATACCATTATATATATATATATGGTTTATGGTTTAAACTGTGTATGTATATATATATGTATATATATATATACACATACACAGTTTAAACCATATTGTTCAAAGATTTTTAACCAAAGTTCTGCGTACAACAATATTTTCTTGTCTGGAGAAAACTATACATTTTGTTGAAAATATTTGAACAATTTGGTTTAAAATTTATATATATTATGAGTTTTTATTGTGATTAACAAGATGAGATGTTTGTTTTTAAGAGGAAAACCTAATTGAAGATCGTTTACTGAAAACTTAATAAAATCAATTATTTGTTAACTTCTATAAAATCATTTTTAATTAAAAAGTAAATAAAAACGTATTATTATTATTTATCATTAAAATTGTTCCCATTTAACCATTTTGAACTGAATCTCCAAAACTCCAAAGCCAATTTCGAAAAATTATAAATGATCTATAATTTGTTGTAGATTAACTACCATTGAAGTAGTTTAGTTTAGAAAAATAAACATACATAATAATGTAAAATAGTGTCCCGATACCAATTTTGAACAAAATCGTTAGAGCTAACCAAAAAATCAAATTTTACAAAAATCAATCATCAGTAGATTACTATAAAATTAGTGTTTATAGAAGAACGAATGTACAAAATTATTTATAGGGGGGGGGGAAAAATTAACAGATATTCATTTTGAACCAAATCAATAGTATACTTTTTTTTTAATTTTAATTATAAAAACAATAATCAATAAACTAGCCTCGTGTGCAGCCATTTGAGTATAATAATTAATAATAATATGTATGTAATGAGTTCAGGCGCACCTGTAGTTCAACCAGGCTACAACGCCCCTTGGGAAGGAGGTCAAAGTCTCTCGCCTGATCCCGACAAGCATTGCGGCACCGTCGGGAGTTTCGAGAGTTCCTTCGGAGGAGGCTATTCCATCGGGGACTGTGACTCCGCCAGACCCTACGTGTGTGAGCGAGAGGCCAACTACGGGAGATCCCCCACCTACCCCTTGAGGAAGGCCTTCCATAAGCTCGTCAACTGGCTTTTCTAATCATAAGTCTACAAAGTACAAAGATGCTCTGGATTGGCTGTTTTTAACATTTGGGTATAATATTATTACATAGTTAGCATGTTATTTTAGATTAAAATTTTATGTAACGTTCATAAGACGGGATAGATAAATTTAAATAGAATCAACTAAAAATTCTTAATCTAACAGTTTTATTGAGAGAGCTGTTTGATAAGTTTCCTAAGCACAATAAAAGCAAACATGTAATAATTAATACTAGTACTACTACTAATAATAGTAATAATAAAAAATTATAACTATAGTTTTAAATTTTCAATAAATTATCAATGTATTTTTAATGTTCCATTTGACACTCTCTCAAATTATACTACCAGTACTGCAATAACTACCAATAGTATTGTGTAATATTTTACCCATTTAATATTTTGATACTTTCTCGTAAAAATAATTAACATTAATATTTATTACATCGTATTTTTTCCTAAATATTATGTTGTTTTTATTTATCAAATAAGACTAATATTTTCCATTACATTTAATTAAATTGCATTAAAATAAAGATGTATACGAACTGAACTTTACGGCTCATATAAATTATGCATAGGTTTAAAATAAGTCTTATTAGCAAGATAAATCTGAAATATTAATATATTTTATTTGGTTAGCCTAAAGAGATGGGTTATTTTAACATCACAATATTGTGAATTTGTGGAATGCCGGGCCTCCACCGTGGTTCGGATTCCACACTAAACTGTAGCTCCTCCATTTCATCTCACAATCACCCTACCATTACACACTAGCTTAAGTGCGTACAACTCGAATGGGTAGTAAGACACGGTGCTAGTAATAATAATAACAGTAATAATAATAATAATAATAATAATAATAATAATGCAATAGTTTTTTATTAATTAATTTGAACAAACAATTCAAATGTTCTGTACACAAAAGTTAATCCCAGATATGTTTACAAATTACTTTTCATTTAAGATTTTCAAATACACACTTTTTAACTAGATGTACAGAAAAAAATATGGAGCTTTTCCCCACGATAAAGTTTTATAATTCGTAGATGTTATCTCCTTAAAAACAATTTTTCTACACAACGGCTTAAAAAGCTCAAATTAATAAGGGAGTAGATTCACTAGAAAGTTGACATAGTAGGCCGATATCGTTTTTATATAATTATATGTATATATTTATGGGAGAAGGGTGGAATATGTGTATTTATAAAGTGTAATTTTACAATTGATAGCAAATTCAACTCCTTTTCTCAGAACCACTAAATCGTTTAATTTCAATAAACGTCCGTTGTTCTCTAAGACCATTATGTGATCTCCAAAAACAATCTGTTATTTTAAAGGTTTGCAAAGCTAGTGATACAACAAGAGGTTATAAAGAATGCATCTTGTGAGCGAATATAAAAAAAATCTATCTATTAGCTTATAAAATGAAAATTAAAATTAAAAATTACACCGTACCTTTTTTTAAAAGGTTTTTATAATAATATGGGATCCCAATATTATGGGGGCCCATAAATATCTAGAGGGGTTGGACGCTCCTCCCTACCCCTTTCTCCCATAGACCCCCACCCTTCTATACCCATGCTCATACCAGATTTATATCACTTAGTTGACAGTTTCTTATGATAACTTCTGCACCTTGTTTGCTTATCTTCAAAAGTCCCCAAAATTGTTCAACTGATAAAATTTTGAACTAATACTATACAGTACAACTTATCTTTTTTCTGGCTTTATTTTCCAGAAATAAAATTCACTCTCATTTTGAAAGTTAAACGATTACGCTTGTATTTATTCGAATGGATAATCTGTCACTCAGTGTGTTCTTTCAAACGAAAACAGTCTAGTGGTATTAAACCTGGGGTACATAAACGTGAAGAAATCTTTGGGAGTAAGTAAAATTAAAAATAAATAAATATATTATATAATGATAAACACTGGATATTCAGGGCCCGATTTAGGAGTATGTACAAGAGATTAGGTTGTAAGGGGGGGTGCAATTTTTTTAGATTTAGATTAATATTATAATACATATGTATAGCTTGCCTTATGCACCAACAACTTTGAGGATACAAAGAGGGTAAAGAATAATTTTATCTGGAGGTACGTGAACAAAAAAGGTTGAATACAATTGGACAAGCCAATCGGTGGAAAATATAGCTTATACATTATAATTAAAATTATTTATAAACTAATGTTTGGGTCCAGCTCTACACCCATTCAGGGGCTCCAGAAGATATTTGAAAGTGGGGGTAGGGGGGGCTCAACTGAGAGGGAGTCCGGAGGTCCTGAATGGGTACAATTTTAGACCCTGGATGACTTTTGAAGCTATTTGAAGGAGGTTTATTTTTCGCAGATAGTACTTTTTTGTATGCCTTTCCTTGTCATTATGTATAGTAACGATATAGTAGGAACTTGTGTGGAGAAGAACTTCGTAATTTGTTTCGGTCAACAATAAAAATAATGGGTAGGCCACTTCTATATTTTTATTTAATAGGTAATGATACAATTCAGTGGTATTTGGCCAAAAGGGGAATCGGAAGGCCTCCTCCAAAATTTTTCCAAAACTTGAATGCCCTTAGAAGCTATTTTAGAGTGGTCCACACTTGGAAAAATTTACGAAAATTATACTCTTCTGGACGTTATTTGGAGTGGTTCTCATCCAGAAGATGTTTTATAAACTTAGAATTTTTTAAAAGCTACTTAAAGTGTTCCTAACCTGAAAATATTTTGAAAATTTATTACCTGTAGATGCTATTTAAAGTGATCTTTCTCTAACAAATTTTTGAAAACTAGATGCTTCTATAAACTTTTTAGATTGGTTATTTAGTGGTAATTTTTTTAAAAATTTGATGCCTCTAGAATACATTTTGAGTTTTATAGAATTGTAGTTAGACTTAAGTGCACACAACTAAAGACATATTTCTTACATTTATGTGGGTGCCACGGGTCTTATTGAATGCCAGGGCTATCCACAACTTACAATAAGGATACTGTAAGTGGAGAGAATAAAATACCTGAGATGAAAAATTTTACATATCAAAATGTCTTCCTATAATATTTTATCGAGGAAAAACCTCTCAAATACAGAAAGAATGTTAGTTTTAACGTTTTAAGTAAAAACACAACTATTGATATTTCGCATTGCAAGTCAGTTATGAGTGGTATGTAAAACAACCCATTACAAAGCTATTGTTGTAATCACATTTGGAATTTATTCTGATCCTCTCGTCAGATACCCTACATACTATAATGTAACTTAAGCCTAATGATTAAACATTGGCCGTACATTCTGGTGTCCTTTCATTTTGAAATATATCACCCAGGTTAAAGGTTGATAAAAATTTTAATACCAACTGATTTCTGCTGATAAAATTGATTTATTTTACACACATTCAAACAGCGCTGATAAGGCCTACACTTTAAAATTCCTTTACTTCCGCAGGTTTTCCAGGCCAAAGAATAATTACTTTACCAGTATTTTATAGTAAAAGCTATAGGCCAACATACACGATCTCATAATTTTCATTGCTTTCTATTAAATTACTGGCACAAAGATCATCCAGAAATAACACTAATTGGTGATAAAACTAATAGTTTAGATTTGGTAATGCTCTCTACTACGTATTTCACAAATTATTGCAATAAAAAATAATAATTAAAACTGCAATGACATTTTATAATTTAACTAACTTCCTCTTGACTTTTCATGTCACACCCAATTAATTTGTTTTTACAGGTTTTCTCTGTTTTCCATATACACTCTGTTTACCCTGAAAGGTAGCAGTCTTAGTCTCATGGGTGTAGGAAGAATTTAATTTTGGGTGAGTTCCAAATTGTAAGTCTATGACATTATGTTAAGACTTCTGAAAAATAAGAAAGTTATTTTAAAAAGTGGTGGTGGAACCTTATATGTGTGATGGGGGGAAGGGGAAATATCAAGATTTATTTATTTTAGGAAGTTTTCTCCCTCCCAGTTAATTTTTTAAAATTTGATGCCATAGAACGTATTTGGAGTGGTCCTCAAAAGGGGAGAGTTTTTGAAAATTATACTGATTTAAGAGAGATTTAGAATAGACCTCCCCCGTTTTTTTTAATTTGTTTAGTCATGGAGGCTATTTGAAATATTCCTACTCCAGAAATTTTGATGCCCATAAAAAGATATTTAGAGGGATTTTCGACTTTTTTTTTACCATCAAAGTTAGATGCGTCTAGAAGCTATTTGAGGTGGTTCCCCCCCAGACACATTTTTGAAAAATGGATGCTTTTAGATGATGAACTACGATATCTGAAGATCGGATTGCAGAATCAAATTAAGATAAATAATTTCACAGACATTCTTTTGTGATCAATATTAAAAACTTCAGAATATTTCGGGCAGATATGAGAGGTTTGAACCCTATAGCACCCCCTCGCTACGCCCACTCTATATTTCTATCGTATAGGCTAGTTGAACAATGCAAGTTAAGCTTTCTACCTTTTGGGGTAATCTAAGTGTAGGTATCAACCCTGTCAAGGCTCATATTGTGGAGGACAACTTAATATACCTTTAAACTAGGCTTGATTAAATACTTAGTTTTCTTTTTTCAAACCATGAATACAACACAATCAAATATATTATCACAACAATATTTAACATAGGTTTAAAAATAATAAAATATTTTATTCAAACCAAAAAAAGAAAGCGTATTAATTTTATGAATGTCCAGTTTTTAAATTTTTTTAGGGTTGTTAAAAATATGGCAAAAGTAAAATTTGAACTGTGGTTGAAAATACGCCTCGTGTTAAAATTAAACTTAAAATTCAACTGCGAATGTTTTAAATTTGTTCTTGTTTGTGTCAAAAAGGTCAATAATTATTACCTTTTGGCTTTACTATTCTGTTATTAATTATATTAATTTAAGGCAATCACAATTAGGCCTAATGCTAGTTACTATATTTTTGTGAAGGAGTTTATCTCTTGGGAGAAAAATAAACTGCAAAATTAGATTTCTATTAAATTAATTGTAAATTTTTATTTTTATTACTTAAAATTACCAAACTTACAGTAACGGTTTTATACATTGGTTTTGAATTTACTTGTGAAATATTACGGGGGGCTTAAGATAGTCCCAGACCCCAAGATAAAAACAAGGGGGGTTCAAGCCTCCCCTGCCCCCCTGTTCCGGAGTCCCAGCACCCATTATATAATCTGTAGATTTGAACACTGAAGGATGAAGTGTATGAATTTGATATATTTCTTTGTGCTATGCACACATTGGAAGCAGCTGATATTAAGATATTATCATCGCACTTTACGGTGATATCAACCAAACCTACAACAATGAAATCTAATAATTAAACTAATTATTCTAACATTGACGATGGCATCTTAAATAGTAGTATACCACCCATACATATTTGTCGAGAAGTAGCCTATTCGGAAATCTGCAGGCACTTTCACTTAAGTCTACTCGTGTTTGCTCAAGTCTGTAGAGTGTAAGAAGTTACTGTCCAGTATATTTGCATTAATGCAATCCAACACCCTATCTAAGTTGGTAGTGTGTCTGTTTACTGAGTTAAGGGTCCTTGGTTCGATTCCCGGGATAGCTGAAAAATGTATCATTGGTGAAATGTGGGTTTACTCTTTCACTATGATGAGTTAACGGCTGGGGACTGGATGCTATGCCTGTCCTAGTCTCTAGCTAGATTATACGGCATATGAAGCTACAATAGGCCTAGCAAAGCTGGTAGTGGAAAATATATGGCTTGAATAAAAAACTGACCTGTGGATTTAATTTATTTAATTCTAAATGTAGCCTGTGGAGGTATAATTGAATTAAAACAGAACAATAATTATCATGGAAGTATTCCGTAATCTATATGAAGTTAACAGTCATAATTATTGAATTTACATAAATTTGAGAGTAATATGTAGGAAACTACCACAATTTTTTACAAAAAATTAATACAGTGCCAGGAGCATTCCATGGTCGTAAAGAAACTTCCTCCAAGGCTTTGGTTCGGAACCAGGTGAGATCAAGATGAAAAAGAAGGCACACTAAGATTGATTCTTAGTTTATTAGATACTCGCCCTTAATGCTCTTGTAAAGCCATTCATATTTTGTCTCTGAGGACAGGATACGTGCGTTGTATTACGTCACGTGACTAAAGTATTATATTGGTAGGAAGAACAGTAGAAGTTAGTTACTAAAGTTACTAAAACAATTTTAATACATTCATATATAAAGTCATGTTATCTGCAGCTGTAACTTTCGATGGATATTATCAATATCTATAGAATAACACAACCAACAATGTAAAATGTTATCAATGTTGTCCTCAAAGAAATATATTTCAATTTTTCCCTACTGTTCTTCCAGCCAGAATCGGGGAAGCCTATATAAAGTATTGTGTCTAGAAACTTCAAACAAATACCTTTAACACTTATAATTATCCCAATTTATAAATAGAGGTCGGGTGGGGGGTGAGGCTCTATTAAATCTAAATTGACAATTTTCCAAATATATTTTGTAGAAAGGAGAAATTAAAATTATTGGCAGGAACCATTTAGGTGACACTTAATAAGCCTGTATTTGTATCGTTGAAGTATTTAATTTGAAACCTAATGAGCATAGACTTTCACTGATGAAAGAAGTCGTTAGCAAATGACTTGAGGGTAGTTGTTTGGTGGCTGGTGAGAAATGGTTTTAAGTGGGCTGCTTGTCAGATTTCGCAAAGACAGAGTTTACACGCAGTGTTTTGTTCGGTAAAAGATCGGTTGATAAACAAAACATGAGGCAATTAGTTTTGTGGAACATATAATCACGTTACGGAAGGAAGTTTTACCACAATGAAATAAATTAGCTGTAATTATTTGGTTATAAAATATAAGACTAGTAGAATTATGTGAAAAAAAAAGAAGGGCGCTTCTTGATTTGTTCCTCTTTTCAGTGGGTATTAATGGGTATCCAAAAATAAAAGCAACCCATGAGAACTTCATTGTTTTTTTTAAGTAAATTACAAGGATTTTTTAAAAAAATTTGTAAGCGACGTATCATGCTATTGAACATATTTTTTTTAACATATCAGTTGATATATTGTCTACTGCATGCAGAATGTTGACCCATATAGCACTTACAGTGTATCAGGTTGATCAGAACACTCAGTGTTTTTTTTAAAATTCACATTAAAATAAATAATTAAGGATTAATGAAACTGAAAGGAAACAAATGCAATGGGTGTAGATTTTATATTACTTACATAATCTGTGAGTTGCCTTTCGTTTAGAGCACCCTGTATACAAACATGTATGAGTGTGTTTGCTTGTTAGCTCGATGGCACGCCACGTCTTACTACATGTTCGGGATATTTGCTTTTAGTTACATTAATGAGGCACTGAGGGGGAACGTATGATTTAAAGAAAATGTACCCCCATTTTCTTGGAGGGAGAGTAAAAAACAATTTATGAATAAACACTTTCAGTACAGATCGTGTGGTCTATTTTGCCGGTGGCGGGAATGTCAGGGTTTGAATCCCTTCCCAATGTACTTAAGGTTGTCATTTCTAAATGGTTTCCAGTGCTCCATCTACGCAACTGTGGGTACATTTCTTCTATATTCTACTTTCCTCACCAGTACCCTATCAATGTAATTAAATGTGAATATCCCGGACGTGTATTAAGGCACGTAGCAATAATAAGGGGTGGAAATAAGGAGGTAACTTAGATAATATGTGTGCCCACCTGCAACAGCGGAGAAACAGGATAAGTCCACTTAACAAATGACACCCACCCACTTCAGTGGCCGCTTGGTCTAAGGCGCTACTCTCGCAGTAGACTAGAATGCCGAGGACGGGGAAATCTAGGTTCAAATCTTAGTCGGGTGTACTGGGGGTTGTTTTTCCAAGATAGTTTTCCATTCTCCCTCCACGCAAATGCATAAATATGAACCTCCTCATCCCTAAAGCCTTCAGGGTAATTAGTACATAGGCGTATAATCCGAACGGTTAGTGAGCAGTGGTGCTAAAGGAAAAACAAAAAAGACACGTGGAGAATTACCCCCAGTGTACCCGGCCGACATTGAACCTTGACCTTCACGTCATCAGCACTACATTATTGTGAGAATGACACCGTAATTCGTGTGACCACTGGTGCGTATAAGGAAAACAACGACCATGAGCCTGTGGTGTTTGACCTGAAATAAAGGTAGGTTGATTCGCTGATAACCGACAACACTCACTGGCTCTAAATAATACTAATAAAGAAAGAGAAAATTATCCGTTTTGTAACAATCAAGGACGTCGACGGGAAATGCGTGCGTGGGTGGCACGATGGGGTCCAGTGCAAGTTCTGACTATCTCTATACAAATCAAGAGAAGCTAATGAAGAGAGTGGATTTTATCTAACTGGACAAGTATTCTCCTGCAATAAGGACGGAATACCACTCAACTCTTGGCCCACCAAGCTAGATATCTGTTGACCAACATTTCTACCACTTGACTTTACCACCGGAAACGTTTTCACTGAGAATTTTAAATGTTCATCTATAATGCAGCCTTTGCATGTTTTCACACTGGAATCGGCATTGAAGTTTTTTTTACCATATTTTACTTACTCAAATAATTACTAATAATTAATAATAATAATTACTAATAAATACTCAAAATGTCTAAAAATGACGCAAACCAATACCCAAAAATTTAAAATAGCAAAAAATTACCAAATAATGAATGACCTATAAAAACATTTTACCAACCAAGGGATCATGCATAGCTTTTTTGTAAGCCTACACTAATTCATTGTCTGTGATCTATTGTATAAAAAAGATATGTCATCAAAATCCAGGACCTGGTACGCAGCTTAAAGTAAAATCTACGCCTGATGCATGTGATTATCATAGGCGTAGCGCAGTTCGCTATGGTGTGCTTAAAACGGAATTCCCTTTGGAGTAAGAGGATCCAAGGTCATAGATATTATGGCTTAGTGAAAAGGGGAGTAACTGAGTAAGAAGCAGAAATCTTAAATGTAAGGAACATTATTTGTATTCATCAAACAAAATAAAATAAATCTTGATTAAACCTAATTTTTTTAAAATCAACAATTAAAGTTTACTTAAAAATACTACTTTGAAAATCCGACACCCTAGCTCAGTCGGTAGGGTGTCTGTCGACTGAGATAAGGGTCCCGGGTTCGATTCCCTATATGGCAGGACATTTTATTATTGGTGAAATGTGGATCTAGCCTTTCACAGTGATGAATTACCGGCCGGGGACTAAGTGTTGTGCCTGTTGTAGTTTTAACTTAGATTATAGTGCACATGAAGCTACGACAGGCCTAGCCAGCCGGTAGTGGAAAATATATGGCTTGAATAAAAAACTGACCCAGGCTGGAAAGAGGAATTGATGTAAATACCAACTTAAAAAGTGAGATACATACTGAGCTAATCGAAATCGAACAAAACAAAAAAAAAAAATCTTAACACATGATAAGTTTTTTTTAGCACGACGTCTTACTAACTGTTCAATGTTCAGGTTGGTGACCTGGTGGTCTAGGGGTAAAGTGTCAGACTTCTGTGCTAAGGGTCCGGGGTTCAAACCTCGGTCCCGGCACAGATTTATCTGAATGCCAAACCCTTCCTTCACCTCTGACAAGACGTGTATTAATCACAACTTGTGAATGTGAGGAATGCCAGGCCTCCACCGTGGTTCGGATTCCACGTTAAACTGTAGGTCCTCCATTTCATCTCACAATCACCCTACCATTACACATTAGCGTAAGTGCGTATAACCCGAACGGGTAGTAAGACGCGGTGCTAATAATAATAATAATAATAATAATAATAATAATAATGTTCAGGTTACGTATATGTACTAATTATGCTAGAGCGTTTTAGATGAGAAAGGTTGAATGCAGAGGAATTGTACCAGCATTAACGTGGAGGCCGATTTGTAAAAACTTTTTGGGAAAACCACCCTCAGTAAACCCAACCGGGACTAGAACTCCGATCTCTTTGTCATCGGTATTCTAGATTCTAGAACAACACGAAAGTGACGCCTTAGGGCATGCCTACACCGAATTAGGCTCATTTAGTGTTTAGTCTGTAATAAATATAATTTTCATTTTAAAACTCAAAGGGCATATCATGCGATTAAATTAAAACCTAAATACTCTTTTCAACATTATACTTTTTTAGACACCTCGTTCATACGCATTTGTTGATTAGTAGTATTAATACTACTCTTATAACGGTTAACTTGTAATGTCTTTCTATTGAAAAACACACACGTGTATGTTTCCTGAAAATGTACATTTACCTTCCAATTTGATAGATGATTCTTTTGATTTAGAAAATTCTTTAGCCTGTAAAAAAAAATCATCACTTAATTTTTTTTATTTAGGTAAGTAAGTACTGTACATAAGCAACAAGAAGGGAAAACATATGGTTTGTAAAGTGTGAACAACGACAACTTTTTCCTATTTCAATGTTTTGTTTAAATTATGAATGTAGTGATAGTTGTCCTGTTGTCAGGGCCATTCTTCACTCAAAGTTAGAGGGAGAAGAAGAATTATTATTAGCCTGATCACGGAACGGTTCGTGGATATTTCAGTGGTGGACCACTGTTGGGCTAAACAAAATAATTAAAGTTAATAAAGACAACCAAGTAACTTTTTCTTTTTAAAAAAAACCTGATTTATATTACGTAAGTTGTTTTAACAATATTTTTCTTTTATATTTCCCCTATAAATTTGACTGGTTCTACAAACCTAACCTATGTATATATTATATTATTCATTTATTATGATAATTTTTGACTAAATCCATAAATTATCGTAACTAAACAAGTTATTCTATAAATACCTTCCTTCTTAAACAAAGGTGTAGTTTCGATTCTCGTTTTCAGGTGTCATTTTACAACCATCTCTAATTTAATTTAAAGATGTATCCAGCGACGGCTGCTGTTTCTGTCACTAAAGTTTATTTCCCCCTTAATTCTTATTCTGCTTTAAACTCTGAGTGAATAGTAGCCCCGACCATGTGACGAACCCGGACAGCTCATGTCAGAATATTTATGCGTTGAGCCAAAATTATCGGGCTATTATTCCTGTGATCAGCTGCCATTTATAAGCTATAATTAATTTAATTTAAATTTATATCCAGTTATTAATGTTTTTAATATTTGCTTAGGTGGCCGCATGGTCTAAGGTGTCACTCTTGCAATAAACTAATCTGCCAATGAAAGGAAGATCGGGGTTTGAATCCCAGTTGGATGTACTGAGGGAGGTTTTTCCGAATGGTTTTCCAATCTCCCTCCACGCTAATGCTGGTACACTTCCTCTGAATTCAATCTTACTCATTCATAACTCGTTAGCGTGATTAGTACATATACGAAAAACCTTAAGAGATAGTAATATGATACGATGCTAAAAAAATAAATCTTAATGCTAGTTTAAGATTTTTTATTCCAAGAATGTCCGAACTTTTTTATCTCTGTGTTTTTTTTCTTCGCCTTCCCCTGAACAGAAAAATGTATCATCCTTAGTCTGGTGAATGTGTTTGTCGTGGAGTTCAACCAGTTAAAGTCGGTAAAATACATCCCACTAACTCTATAATATCCTGTGTGTGTGTGTGTATGTGTGTGTGTGCGTGTTTGTTTGTGCTACGTGTGATCTGTCACAGCAGGGCAGTCACGATAACTTGCTTAGTGATCAACCTGCTTAAAGTCACACGAGCGTTTTTATACGTGCCTCGAACGGACGTGATATTTCACGGACGTCAAACAAAATGAGCAATATTATATTCACATCTGAGTTAAAGCAAGTATTTTTGCAGCTTTTAAAACATAAAACTCTTTTTCAAACAAATTAAAATAAAATATTTCTTCAGTAGAAACGTTTAGATTTAAGTAGTCTCAACAGTTTTTAAATATCTGTCACGAGAATAACGGAATTTGAACAGACAATTTTTAAATGATGATAAAAAGTCTTGCTCAAATTCTTGGTGCCCATGACAAATATTCAAAAACTATTTAAATTACTGTATTATAAAATTAAACTAAACGCACTAATGAAGTTGTAGTTTATTTATTTTTGCCATAAAGGTTTTTTTAGTTACAAAACAACTGTAAAAATACGGACATTTACTCACGTTCCCTTTCACTTCACCTTAACAATCCCAAATTTGTTTGAGTGAAAGGGATGAGTTTCATTAATGAAGTTTGTTTATCTGTTTCATATATAATTTGCCAAAGGCTTAGAAAATGGTGAATCATTCCTTTAATTAGGGAAAGAGTAACTAAAGAAGAATTAAAAATACTTTGTGCTTTTTTTTAGTACCGCATCATACCAACCGTTCGAATTATAGGGTTATGTAATAATTACACCAATGGTTTTAGGGATTAGGAAGGTTAGGTTTAGAGGAAGTGTACCCGCATTTGCGTGGAGGTAGAGTGGAAACCCATATTGGAAAAAACCTCCTCAGTACACCCGACCGAGATTCTAACTTCAATCTCCCTGTCATTGGCAGTCTATTCTACTGCGAGAGTAGCACCCTAGACTATGCGACCACTGAAGAGGATTAGTGCTAATTATTTACTTCCCATCTGGTAGCTTTTCTCATCCATCTAATCTATACACTTCATTATATGTTTTAATTTTATTTGCATAATATGTATATTATTTTGTTCTAGAATCATAAATAATAGGTAATTTATCTATTTATCTTATTAAAAGTGAACCCCCTCTAAAACTGGTACTAATATACAGACCAGGTGTATTTCAACAAAGGCTATGACTAAGCCAGTGCGAATACAATATTTTTAATTTCGAATCGAATTCGAATCTTTGCTCGCTGACTTAATTTGAAAATCGTAATCTGATATTTTTAAATGAAAATGGTTTGAATCGAATTTAAATTAAATATGTCTAAGTAAAAATGGTTTGAGTCGAATCCAACTAGAATATTTCACAATGAAAATAATTGTTTGAATCTAATCCAATTCGAATATTTAAACATGAAAATGGATTAAATATAATCCAAATCGAATAATTATTACACAATGAAAATGTCTTGAATAGAATATTTTAAAATAACATGTCATCAAACTGAAATTGATTACTAGATTATATTTATATTAGTTGGACTCAATTAATATTGTCAATAAACCGTGTTCACATAATTAATTGATTATAAATATTTTTAGATTCGCAAGTTTCTATGGTCAAGCCTAGTAATGGTTTAATGCCGAATTCCTTAAAAAGTTAAATTATTCAAATTACGAATAATTAAACTAATCGATTCAGAATAAGGCATCCATTTGGGTTCGAAATTTTGAATATGATACAAATCTTTAAATTTATTAAAATTCAGAGTTTCAAATCAAATTCTAGCAAGATTCGTATTCAAAATTTCGAAGCTTCGTACAGGCCTAACTTATCTTTTTAGTAAATAAATACACGCTCGTGGAGAAGTATACGGAGGTATCGTCCAAATGAGTATTATTTTCTCATTCACCGCGCAACATTTGTCACGTTTGCATTGCCGGTACCTTGAGACGCAGTAGAGCATTTTCACAGCACAAAAGATTTCTGTCCGTCTGGTCATTTGTAAGACTGGTTCCTATCTCAGGATAAGATGGTTATTTGGGATAATTAACGTGTACTTTCTGAACCGATTGATCATATCAGCACACGGGAATTTCTATGAGCAAGAGCGAAAGGGCCTAACAATTTTGTCGGGAAAGGTATTTTCACATAACTTACAGGGTTCTTTTACAGACAACAATTGACATGGGACCGACGGCTTTACTTCCTCTCCGAAGGAAGTTGTGCTACGGATTTGTATCGCTCAAGGAAAGTCTGTCGACTCCAGCTGGATTTGAACCCCTGAACATCGGGTCCTGAGGCGAGAACTTTACCCCAATACCATCGAAGTCGACTAAGACTTAAGCTGCGAACATATTTTATTCCCTATTTTGAACTCAATTTGTCAAATGTCCTTTGAAATCTATATGGATTAAATACAAATGTTTTAACCAATGCAAATGCTAGGCGGCCACCAGTATTTATCCCTCATTTTGAAGATTTAAAAAAAAATGTCTCTAGCTGTACGTAGGATAGTTCACTACATTCATCTAACACCTATCCTATCACTTTCATTATTATATATTATTACACTTCATAGAACTAATTTATTGACACGCCCAAAAAACACCACTACAAGGTATATTGTGCATCATTTTTTAAATGACAACTACCTTCTCCAGCTTTAATAGTGATTTTAGAATGACTGTTTCTGAAAATGACAAGGAAAAAAAAAAGTTTACTTTATAGTTGAATTCTGGTAACATTTTTTACGGTCAACATTGACTACGTTTTACTATTATTGTTTGTATATCTTAGCTATCGATATTATTAATGAAAAGTGACAATTCCAGATTGCATCACATGAAGTATAAATAAGGGTATTAATATTAACTGTCAAAAATATCCCTTCTTTAAATTCTGAACCGTGGTAGTTCCGCTATTCCTGTCGGTTTTATTTCCGTTCGTGTCTCAGCGTGAAAAGATCCGCTCGTGTGGCCATAACACTACACTTCACAGATACTCTTCTATTCATCTAATATCGGAGAGAGGTCGGCATAAACAGATAAACTAGATTACAATTTTCGTAGGAATAACAGCTAAAAATGTTCTACTTGCATATATCCATACGTCAAGTGATGAGATCCACAGGTGTGACTTTTTATAGTTAATATCAATATCAACCCACTTCGGTGGTAACGCGCTAATCTCATGTTGGACTAGACTGCCAAAGACGGGGAGATCAGGGTTCGATCCCGATCTGGTGCACGGAGTTTTTTCCTAAATGGTTTGTCACTCTCCCTCAAGTCAAATGGGGGAGTACTTCCTCTAAATTGAGCCTTCTTAATCCCTAACCCATTAGTGTAATTAGTAAATAGGTGGATAACCGGAACAGGTAGTAAGACGTGGTGTTAACAAAATAAAAATATATCACTATCTTTAAAATAACTTAAATATTATAGTAAAATGTTCTCAATGTTGACACGAAATAACATGTTTTTGTTCTCTAAAAGTTTCTTTATTATAAAATCGTACTATATAATTGATAACCCGCATCAGTGGTGACTTTGATTTAACGTCAGGCTCGTTAAATCTGGTCTAGGTATATTGGGAAGGTCGGGGTTCAATTACCGCACAGGTATATTGTGGATGTTCTTTCTTAATGATTTTCCACTCGCCCTCAACGTAGATGCGGGTACATTTAATATAAGTTATACCTCGATCAAAATTAGATAATTAAATAAATTCAAAATGCGTATAGCTCGGACGGGTAGTAGGACGTGAGGGGTGAGAATGTGAAAGGAATTAGGACAGTTATCACACGTATAATTACACTAGGGTTTTCTTTCAGTCTCGCAATGGGGGAAAGTTTGAAATTAACACTACACATTTCTATCGACAATTACAAACCCTTAAGTCAAAATTAGGAAAATTAACCAACGCACTCGGGAGAGGGTTTTACTTTGTTGTGGTTCCTCATTTCCATAAAATTTCATCTTCGTCATCTTGTCTCAATATTTTAATTTGTTTAATCCCTTTGAATCAAAGATAATGAATAATATATTAATATTAATTACTAAACAGGTAAACAAACCTACTTCGGTGGTCTCATGTTCTGAGACATCACTCTTGCAACAGGCCAGGCTGTCAATAACGGGGAGGTCGGGGTTCGAATTCTGGTCGAATAGGCCTACATTAATGAGTTTTTTCCTAAATAGTTTTCTACACTGTTTACACTTCCTCAAAAACTTCAACTTTCCTCATCTCTAACTCATTAGCGTAATTAGTACATTTGTGTATAAGCCGAACGGGCAGTAATAATCTGCTGGTAAGAAAAATAATGTAAAATCAGTTCAAAAATTTAATTACTTAATTAACTTATTTATTGTTCTATTACATACATATTTAAACAAATATTATTAGCACCCCGTATTACTACTCATTAGGGTTATACATATAGGCCTGTGTAGAAATTACGTTAATGTGTTAGAGATGAGTAAGGTTGAATTTAGAGGAATACAGTCGGGAAACGCAAGCTATTACTGGTTCAGTAAGTTGTTGACCTCTCGCCTGCTTTAAAGGAATGTAAAACTCAGAATATACAAAACAATATTTTTACCGGTTGTTCCCTATGGGTGTGAAACATTGTATCTTATCTTACATGACGGTAACAAATTTAGAATGTTTGAAAACAAGGTGCTTAGGAAGATATTTGTTCAAAAAAGGTATAAGTCTCCTAGGGAGGGGAGGAGGCTACATAATGATGAGTTACATACCCTGTATTCATTACAAGATATTATTAGAATAATAAACTATCGTAGACTACGGTGGACAGGACATGCAGCGCGAATGGGAGATTCTAGAAACTTGTTCAGGGTACTGATTGACAAACCCATTGGGAAGAGACCTTTGGGAAGATCTGAACACAGATGGGAATATAACATTAAAATTGACCTGAAAGAGATAGGGTGTAATGAGGTGGACTGGATAGAACTAGCTAAAGATGGAGATAGGGTGTAGTGGCCGTAATAAAATATAAATTTAAAGAATATTTAAAAAAGTTTCTTTTCTTAAATAAATACTTCTAAACAATATTAATTCTATTGCCGTGTTGTGATTTAAAAATGAATCAAATCTGTTTATTGTATTTTGTCCTGAGCTATGCTTAATCTATAAAATAATATTTTAGTAGTCATTCTTTTAGTAACCTTTGAGTAAAGGTGTCATAATAATATCGATCACGTGCCCCAGAGGGCATGTGGACAAATGCTTCAGTCTTAAATTGTTTGTTGAATATCAAAAGACAGATTTTAAACAATTGTAATTACAACACTGATCGTATGGAAGAGACCACATTATTATTATTATTATTATTATTATTATTATTATTATTATTATTATTATTATTATTATTATTACTATTAGCACCGCGTCTTAGTACCTGTTCGGGCTACACCCACTTACGCTAATGTATAATAGAATGGTGTTTGTGAGATGAAATGGAGGACCTACAGGTTAACGTGGGATCCGAACCACGGTGGAGGCCTGGCATTCCTCACATTCACAAGTTGTGATTAATACACGTCTTGTCAGAGGTGAAGGAAGGTTTTAGCAATCAGATAAATTTGTGCCGGGACCAAGGATTGAACCCCGGAACCCCAGCTCAGAAGTCCGACACCTTACCCCTAGACCGAAATTACATAATTAACTACGATACTGTGATAGGGATGAGGAAGGTATAATTTAGAGGCAATGTAGACGAATTCATATGAGACAAATAGGAAACCAATTAGGAAAAATTATCCTCAGTACAGGAAGCAGCGATCAGAACCCTGGCCTGGCTAACTCAACTAAAATGAATTTGACATTTAGACCACGTGTCCACTAGCGTGGATTAATTTGTATGATAATGCTTTTCATGGATAAGGTAATTTTCTATTATAGAGAACCAGATTCGGTGGTCGAATGGTCGGAGGCGTCATTTTCGTAATAGACTGGACTGCTGATGACGGGGATATGGGGGTTTGAATTCTGGTCAGGTGTATTGAGGGTTGTTTTTCCTAAATGGGGTTTCACTCTCCCTTAAAGCAAATGCGGGCACACTTATTCTAAATGAAACCTTACTCCTCCCTAACACATTAGCGTAATTAGTAGACCTACTTACATGCGTATAATTTGAACGCGAAGTGAGAAGCGATGCTAAATAATAAACAAACAAAAATATATGAAGGACCCGCTTTGGTGGCCTCGTGGTCTAACGAGCTACTCTCGCAGTAGACTAGACTGCCGATGACGGGGAGATTGAGGTTAGATTCTCGGTCGGGTGTACGGAGGGTGGTTTTCCTAAAATGGTTCTCCACTCTCTCTCCAAGCAAATGTGGGTACGCTTATTCTAAATGTAACCTTCCTAATCCCTGAAACCATTAATGTAATTAGTACATAAGCGTATAGCTCGAACGGGTAGTAAGACGCTGTGCTAGAAAAAATTATAAAGGGATTTATAAATACTTGAGATAGTTTTTTGTGAAATTGGTGCACTAAACCACAAGACCACCATTGCAGATGGATACTTTGTTAGTTTGAATCTCGTTAGGATCAAAGTTTCTTAATCCATCTGTGGTGAAATACTTGTGGGTCACGCCACCGACTTCTGACTTCTGTGAATGAACGCCTGGAAATACAGCAGTTTAAAGTAGAAACAATCTGATAGCGAATCTTTTCCCGCGAGTGGGCCAGTCATCAGACGATTCTGAGGCTTGACAGAGGTGAATTCCTTCCTTCCGTGATAGTTCCTTTCCCTTTCCGTCTGGAGCACTCATAATTTGATGTAACACGTTACATAAGAGATGTCCGTAACCAAAATGGACATGTGCAAGTTGTCGTGACTAATAACAATGTGTATTACACGTCGAACTACTACTACTACTACTACTACTACTGCTACTGGACTTGAGAGATTGGCTTAGTAGCTTTACATGTCATGATTTGTGAATCCTGAGTTTAGATTTATTGTTAGACAATAAAAATATAAATATCATAGAATAAGTAACATGTTTCAAAGAAACCTTTAGTTTAGTTTTCTTTACGAGTAATAAATAATAATAATAATAATATACTTTTATTTTAAAGATACCCTCTAGAGCCGATTTTCCCAAACTGTGGTACGCATACATCTACTAGTACACGAAATATTTCAGGAGGTACGCAAAGTACCATTGTGGTTTACTAACCATAAAACATATTTTTGAAAATATTAAACCTGATTAACACATTAACACAGATTTTGAAATTATTTCATGCACTTTTACAGGAATTTCTTGCTCTCTGTCATGGGCTTTGCTAGTATTACCACTCAAGATTTTTCTTAGCATCACGTCTTACTACCTGTTCGGTTTGTACGCCTCAGGTTTTTTTAAGCATTTCGTCTTACTACCTGTTCGGGTTGTACGCACTTATGCTAATGTGTGATGTTAGGGTGATTGTGAGATGAAATGGAAGACCTACAGATTAACGTGGGATCCGAACCACGGTGGAGGCCTGTAATTCAACACATTCACAAGTTGTGATTAATACAAGTCTTGTCAGAGGTGAAGGAAGGGTTTGGCAATCAGATAAATCTGTGCCGGGATTGAAAATACCGACGGGATTTGGCATCAGTCAATCAGTATACTGACAGTTATATTGAACGTGTGAAGCGCCCTTTAGAGAGGTTATATTTCTAGAAAGTGTACCCACATTTGCGTGAAGGGGGAAGTGTAAAACCTTTGGAAAAAACCACCCTCAGTACACCCGACCTAGATTCTAACCTCGATTTCCACGTCATTGGCAGTCTAGTCTACTGCGAGAGTAGCGCGTTAGACCATGCGGCCACTGAATCGGGTCTCAAGCTTTATTAAAGTTTGGAATGACCGTTTATACTTTACAAGAAAGCACATATTGGATTCCTTTTTTTTTTCTAATGAGTTGGAAGGGGTTCGTGTTGGTAGGATCAACCAAGGTCCAAATATGAGTACGTGACTACCGAAAATTTGAGAAACCCTTCTCTAGCGCAAGTAATAACTTACTATTGTGTGTGTGTGTGTGTGTGTGTGTGTGTGTGCCACGTCTTAATACCCGCCTTGTATACCAGTATATTTACACTAATAACAATAATAAACAGTAATAAAACACAAACATATTCCGTTGTGTCTGGTGGAACCGGATAGCTAAAAACTGCTTCAAGGTTTTGAATTTGGGAGGGATATTCCACACTTTCTTTCAAGAACCAAACACAACAAAACCAGGAAATGAGCGGGTTACGTGTACAGTCATTATTAGGTCAATTATAACTTTCGAACAGATAAGCCAAGGCAAGGTGCAATGTGGTTAATTGCTGGACAACAGATTAGTTCCGGAGTAAAATATTACCCTTACTTTTTATTATCACCGCGTCTTACTATCCGTTCGGGTTATACACTTATTTACTAATTACGCTAATGGTTTTAGGAATTAGGGAGGTTATATTTATAGGAAGTGTACCCGCATTTACGTGAAGGAAGAGTGAAAAACTATTTAGGAAAAAAGCTCATTACACCCAACCCAGATTCGAACCTCGATCTCTCTGTCATCGTCAGTCTATTCTACTGTGTGAGTAGCGTGTTAGACCGTGCGGCCACCAAAGCGTTTCTACGTTGTATTGCATGATGGTGCAGTAAAGAACAAATAAATGTAAAGTTCAATTATATTTTGTTCCTCTATCAAACTACACTAACTGTAGATAATCCAGCTCTGTGTGTGTGTGTGTGTGTGTGTGTGTGTGTGTACACGGTGTCCTAGGGCCAGTTTCATAGTCAGATTTAGTACGCCTCAAGTGCGAGTCGATACCAAATACAAGACGTAACCTACCTGAAATTGAATGGAATGGGCCAGTTTCATTTGCGAAACTGGCCCATTCCATTCAATTTCAGGTAGGTGACGTCCTGTATTTAGTATAGCGCCGCACTTGAGGCGTACTAAATCTGACTATGAAACTGGGCCTTACTATGCATTCCGGCTCCCTGGATATGTACACTAATGGGGTAAGGATGAGTAGGATAGAGTTATATAGTAAATGTATCCGCACTAGCATGGCGGTAAAATGAGAAATCACTGAGGAAAAACATCGGTGGTCCCCCGGTCTTAGTCAGGAGTCAGAAACCTTTTATGATATCTTGGGCCATATAGGTTTAGAAAAAAATTAGTGGGCTTGTTTGAAAAAATATCGAGGAAAAAAAATTTCAACGTTTTATTTATCATATAGTAATTAAAATATGATTTTGGGTTGGGAGAACATTAGCAGTTAGTTAAAAAAGTTACTAAAACAATATTAAAATATTCATAAATTAAGTAATTTTATCTACAGCCGTCACTTTTGGTAGATATTATCAAATCCTATACAATATCACAAATAATATAGTAAAATTGTATCAATGTTGGCCGCAAAGAAATATGTTTGAATTTTCTCTACTGTTCTTTCAACCAAAATCAGGGTATAGCTATTGATCTATTTTTATGATCACAGTTGTTTGTTTCCTAAATCCTTTGCGTGCCAGATAGAATCAGATAGAATAGACTGCTGGTCTCACAATAAGTTGTATTGCTGCTGATGGAGGAGTAGAGGCTAGAATATCGGAATGGTGGTTTGAGGGTGATTCTTCTCATACTATTTATTATTTTGCTTTTCCCATCCCCTCTCCGAGTCAATGTGAATGCATTTTCTTTAAAAACTACCTTCCTCAAAACCATACATTAAATTAAACAATTAATAGCACTGGTTTTAAAACGTAACCATTAATTTATATGTATATATAATGTACTAACATATTCTTCCTTTGGTCATGACATGTTCTGCCAGAGATAAGGCCACACTTCATTCACGATAAGTTCAACTTTTTTTTTACAGTTCTGACTAAGTTAAATATTAGCATGAGCTCCAGCATCACATTGTGCTTGAAAGTTTGAGTTGACCTGAAAAAAAACACTTCATATTCTAGAAAGAGAAACCTAATAATAATAATAATTATAAATATGTTCAGTAATAGAATTTTCTTTAAGTTCAATTTATTTCGAATAATCCAACACCTTGGCTCAGTCAGTAGCGTGTCTGTCTCCTTTGCTAAGGATCCCGGGTTCTACTCCTGGCATGGCAAAAATGTTTATCATTGGTGAAATGTAGGTTTCTCCTTTCACGGTGATGAATTACTGACGCCCGGGGGCTGGGTGATGTGTCTGTTCTAGATTTAAGACATATCATATTTTAATTTTCACATATAGCGCATATTAAGTTTCTAAACTCATAAAGGCCTGAATTTTACACATGTGCACATAAACTATGTTCATGACTCTCTGGTTGTATAAATGTAGTATAGCTTAAAGATAGTTTGCAATTTTTTTTTATTTTTAGGAAGTGTTTTTAGGCTTTAAATATTGTTTAAAGTCATTGTTAAGTATTTACGTTGAAAATAACGATGTTTTGTGAATTAATCCACATTTTCCTCATGCAGTTGTTAGACCCACAAAATAATGTAGGCTTCAAATCAATTTAGTACATTCTTTACTTTCTTAATAAGATTTTTTTATTTTTTTTATTTGAGGTATTTAATGTGCCCTTTCTGAATCAACTGATTATATCAGCACAGGACTCATAAACTGATTTAAATCAAGAATAGTTACAACATCCAGTACCCGGCCATTAATTCATCGCTGAGAAAGGGGAAACCTACATTTCACCAATGTTAATTTTTCGACCACGCCAAAAATTGAACCCGAAACCTTTAGCTCAGTAGACAGACACGCTACCGACTGAACTAAGGTGTCGAACAGGAAAATCCACATTCCTGATGAGGTGATGGTACTACAAAGCTGGAAATATTTCTGTGGGAGGGGGTGGCTATTATTTCTGAAATAGTTTACCTATGTGTAGCTCTAAGTTCATGTTTAGCGAAATGCGAGAGTTTATTTGCTAGAGGTTTTTCATTTCATACAGATCTAGTTCAGTTTAAATTTATAAAGTGCCTGTTCGACCTACTAATGTGCATTCTTTACGAGATTTAGTTCACAATTTTAACCAATTAAAATAAATTAAAGCAATTATTTAGCATTATTAATATCATTATATTGATAACTTTTGGACAATTTTTGGGTGGTTAAAATTTGGGCCCTACTTATAATCACAATTTGACAATAAAATTAATGTTGATGTTCTTCAAGAGAATTTCATTATCCACTCCCCAAACGATCCATTCACATTTAAATAAGTTAATATGAAAGGGATGAGGAAGACATAATTGCGGAGAAATGTAGTCACATTTGCCTGGAGGGAGAGGGAGAAACCACCTTTAGTACATCCAGCTCTATTTTGAGGCGTAGCCTCCTCATCACTGACAAACCAGACTAGAAGAGCTTGACGTTTAGTCCGTGTGCCCACCGGTGTTGATCATAGATATGTTTATAGGATAGTGTATGAATCCATCTCATCTATATTTATAGTTAATTTCTCATCACATTATTCTATTTTAATCTCCTTACCAAATCTCAAAATGTTTAAAATAAATCTCATCCATTTAAAAAACTAATGAATACTTCCCAAAGTGTGTTGGTTGAGTAAATCCCCACCCCATGGGCCGTGTTACCCAAGATCGCCCGCACGGGAGAAAGGGGAGTGTGACGTCACCAGTCTTACATCGGACTTCCATCCTGAGAGATAGTGACCTACAAGAGAAAATATTGTGGAGACCCGCGGAGTCGGCCAGACCAGTGATCCAACTCAGTCAGTGAGGTACTTGTCCACTAGGTGAACTATCTCCGAGCGCCATCCGTTGTCTTCTTCAGTCGCCGACGAAGCGTCGTCGCATCGGTTCCTTTGGGAGTGTCTGTAGCCGTCTCCAACGCCATATTCAATGTTCTCGAGAAGTAACACACTACTATATCACTTATTTAAAACGTACTCTCAATGACATGAGATTAAAGTCTTTGATCTACTATAATTAGTCTCACTTTTTTGTTCTGTTATCGTTAATATTTCTTCATAAATAAATATATTATTTTATACCAAAAATGAAACCAATGAAGTGGCACCGTTCACAAAATTCTGTGCTTTGTCTGTTTGTTATTCTAGTCATCAAAGTATATTTAAGTGCAGCTTTAGAAAGGATACCAGAATATAATACTAACTCAAATACGAGTTTATACCATGCCAGTGAGCCATTATTTTTGGACATTCAGATTAACAATGATTCATCCTCAGGTAGCTTAGTAGACGGGGTGGTCTATGATGAACCAAAAAGAGCCATCTTAGAAAGTTATAGAAGTACTTTAGAATCTTTGGAGAACATTATGATATCAAACGATACAAATAGTGTAAATCTGGAGGCGTTAAACTTAGATGAGGTCCGAGATATACCACCGTCTTCACCGGGGTGGTCCTCTTTGGAACCCGTCGTGGACTCGGACTATGAGCTAGCCTTGGCCTCGGTGTTGGTCAATAAGAACCACAGTCATCCCGAATCTTCCCGGAACACCGTCTCGTCGCACATCTTTGCCCCGGCTAAGAACACCAAGGCCACCTTTGAAGACCGTGCAGAGGAGGTTCTTACTACCGAGGAGGACAGCGAGACGGCCACCACGAGGGTGAAGTGGAGCGACTGGGGAGACTCGGAGACGCGGCGCGTCAACTCTACTACCAACTTCACGGGCTTGGGTTCGTTGCTGGACCTGTACAATCCGTACAAACTTGCCGAGTCTTGGGAGGTCCTGAAGGCCCGAGTCAACCTGAGCCGTCAGTGCGGGGAGGAGTACGGGACTTTCCTTGAGGAACTGCACAGAGGAACGCCCTGGGCGCTTAAAGGTCAGTCACTTCAACTGACGATATTTATAGACTTTACATAGCCGTGCTCTAAATTAGGTCATTCTATTCAAGGGCTGACAAACCTTTCTAGAGAGAGACGACTGAAGATTATCAACTCAGAAATATAACAATTCCGGAATTTCGTTACATCTTCGTTGCGGTAGAAAAGTCGGAATTGGTAAAATTCATTATTTTATTTCAAACGAATAAATCATCGAATCTTGAAAAGTACCAAAACGGAATTGTAACAATTTTGGATTTTTACTACATCTTGGATGCTGTAGAAAGCTCAGAACTTGTACAATTAATTATTGTACTTTAGACGTATATAATTAATCTTTTATGAATACTAAGAAATTACCAACTCGGAATTGCAACAATATGGGATTTTTACTAAGTCTTGGTTAATGTAGAAAAGTCGGATTTAGTACAGTATTCAAAATTTTGTTTTAAGCGAATAGTTAATAGTTTTTAATCGTAAAAATTACTATCTTGGTGTATTAATTTCGTATTTTTACTATATATTGGTTGTTGTAGACAAGTTTGAATTGGAAAAATTCAGGACTTGCTTGGAGGATTAATTCAACATATGAATCCCAAAAGTGACAGTTCGGAATTGTAACGATTCCATATTGGTATTACTTGTTGGTTGTTTTAGAAAGGTCGGAATTGGAGATGATCAGGATTTTTTTTTAAAAAGCTCAGCTAGCTTAACCTAACCTCTAAAAGACATAATTATTTGTTTAAAGCCAAATTCTGAATTGCCCCAATTCTAAATTTTCTCAGCAACCAGCATATAATAATAATAATAATAATAATAATAACAATAATAATAATAATAATAATAATAATCTGGAATCGTTACAATTCTGTGTTGATACTTTTCAATTACCCCGAGTGACAGACTTTGGCTCTAATCCTGAATCAATCGGTGGGAAAGTAGAAAATCTAGGTGCGATTTGATCATTAATATTATATTCTCCTTGTAAAAATTAATTCTTCTTAAAATTAATTCCAACAAAATAATTTGCCTGGCTTCGTAATCGATTGGTTGAAGAAACAAACTTCATTTCCAGAGGAATCTGATTTACTATCAGGTTGAAGTAAAAAAAAATATAGTATTTATTTTTAGGCTTGTCCATGTAGCCCACTAATACACTTACTGACATCATGGCAGTAAGCGTGGTATCGGATGTGCTATCCTAGGTTAAGTTAGTCTATAAAAGCTTGGCTTCACAATTAAATTCAAATATAAGCTTTTAGTACTAGTGAAAGTAGTAACATAGTTTAGCTTATAACCTTGAAAACAATCCCTCTATGGGTTGTAGAATATTTTTTTAATTCAATAGATATTTAGTCATTTGAATAACTTGGCAATAAACTTGACCTTTCACAGGCAATTATTATTATTATTATTATTATTATCAAGACGTATGAGCCATCACTAAAACATGTTAATCATATTATGACATATGAGCCATCACTAGAACATATTATCCATCATTAGAACATAAGAGTTATCACTACCTCTACTAGGAAATTACTAAGCATCACCAAAATATATAAAACATCACATTAATAAAAATGAAGTCATTAAAACATATGAACAACCAATAGAACATATGAACCCACACTATATTACATATTATCTATAATAAAAACTATTTTAACCATTAGTAGAACATAAAAACCATCAATAGAACATTTAGAATCATCCCTAAAATATTTGAAACATCACTTGATTATGAGACATCCCCATTAGATATGAAACATTATTGAACTATTATTATGAGCCATGAGAGTATACTAACATTCACTAATATATATATATATATATTAGGCGTCACTAGAACATATTAGCCATCAATAGAACATTATGTGAACCTTCACTAGAACATAATTCATCATTATCATATACAAACCATGATTATTAAACATCACTAGAACATATAAATTATCACAAGAACAGTATTAACCATCATTAGAACATCAGAACCATTATTATAAAATATTAGCTATCTCTAGAACAATTTAACCCCCCCTAAAAATTATTACCATCATCAGAACATCAGAACCATTATTATAAAATATTAGCTATCTCTAGAACAATTTAACCCTCCCTAAAAATTATTACCATCATCAGAACATCAGAACCATTATTATAAAATAATATATATCTCTATCTCTGGAACATAATATATATTTCATCACTAAAACATAAGATACATTACTAGGACACAATAATTGATCACTATAAAATAAAAAACATCTCTAGAACTTTAATGAAATATAAATTGCCAGGTTTACGAACCATACATGTTTCACAGTTTAATACTTAACAGTGAGAACATTCATAAATAATATTTTGCTTTATTATGAAATTATTTATACGTACCTCAAAAGTTTATTAAATTACGAAGCATTAATCTAGTTAGTAATTTCTTTTTCAATCGATTATGTTGTACTTATTTTGTATTCCTAAAGTTGAATTGATGCATAAAGGAAGTAAACATAATTAATAAGTTAATATAAGATAATAATCCTTTGATTATGCTCAGAGGCAGAATACGTTTATCGTGACAAGCTTTCACATAGCTTAGTAACATATTTTAGGCCAAAACTTCTCGAAAAAACGGGGCATGTATACTTAATTATTAAGTAATACCATAATTACTCAAGTGAGGGAGTCCATGCCTACTAGAATAAGGGAGTCAATGCCTACTAGAATAAGGGTGTCCATACCTACTAGAATAAGAGTCAATACCTACTAGAATAAGAGAGTCAATACCTACTAGAATAAGGGAGTCAATACCTACTAGAATAAGGGAGTCAATGCCTACTAGAATAAGGGAGTCAATGCCTACTAGAATAAGGGAGTCCAAACCTACTAGAATAAGGGAGTCAATGCCTACTAGAATAAGGGTGTCCATACCTACTAGAATAAGAGTCAATACCTACTAGAATAAGAGAGTCAATACCTACTAGAATAAGGGAGTCAATACCTACTAAAATAAGAGTCCATACCTACTAGAATAAGGGAGTCAATACCTACTAGAATAAGAGAGTCAATACCTACTAGAATAAGGGAGTCAATGCCTACTAGAATAAGGGAGTCCAAACCTACTAGAATAAGGGAGTCAATACCTACTAGAATAAGAGAGTCAATACCTACTAGAATAAGAGAGTCCATACCTACTAGAATAAGAGAATCAATACCTACTAGAATAAGGGAGTCAATACCTACTAGAATAAGAGAGTCAATACCTACTAGAATAAGGGAGTCAATACCTACTAGAAATAAGAGAGTCAATACCTACTATAATAAGAGAGTCCATACCTACTAGAATAAGAGAATCAATACTTACTATAATAAGGGAGTCCATACCTACTATAATAAGAGAGTCCATACCTACTAGAATAAGAGAGTCAATACCTACTAGAATAAGGGAGTCAATACCTACTAAAATAAGAGTCCATACCTACTAGAATAAGAGAATCAATACTTACTAGAATAAGAGAGTTCATACCTACTATAATAAGAGATTTTATGCCTACTCGAGTAATGAATCTCATGCCAATGAGTTGAAACTTTGGCACATAAAGCAAATGGGACAGCGCTGTATGAAATCTCGGAAGTTATGTCATAGTTGCAAGCTCATTAGGTTTATTACTATGAGAAACAATATTTTGGCAGTCGTAAGGAAGAAATAATTTATAGTCAACCAGCGTCAGAGAGACTTCGCGTTTGAGTTTTCACGTTCGTCTGATGTAATGTCAGGTTTTTATAGCGAGAATGAAACATGCTCCATGTTCCTCTAAATAGTCTGAGATACTTTCTCTGATATCGCACCGACAACTCTTATGTCTTCTTTTGAAGGGATGTCAAGTCTTTCTCGACGAATTGTGAGAAGACACAGACACAAAATTTCCTGTATATCTGTGTGAGTTGGTTTACTGAGACATTTTTACTCGTTTTAATGAGTACTTTTAAGATCCTAAATTTCCGAAACTTTTCTTTAAACACATACAATAACACTTGTGGGACCAGATAGTGAAAACGAGGGTTAAAAGCTGTTAGCAATTAATAGCTAAGCCAATCTTAAAATTATTTTAATTATCTTATTGATGACTTATCGAAAATAAAATCCAAAAAAATGATGTTGTTTAGCGAAAATGAAAAATTTACAGATCATTGAATCCTAGGGAATTATTTTGCACCGGAATTAATTAAAATATTCTAGTATTAACGTTTATGGTCTAAAGCAGACTAGACGTTAGTGACAGTTTCAACCACCAAGCGCTATAGTTGATACTTGATTGTGAGAAGAGAACTGTAATAGATGTTATTGCTTTATTGTAACTCATTTGATGCTGTTTCTGCTGTAGACGTTCTTAGGAGAAATTAAACTGAAGTGGGAACTTAAATACTAGGGATATCTTGATTGCATTCACCAAAGTTTTCAAAAATTGAACCTTTTCCATCTCCCATTTTAAAAGGGAGGGGGGCCGGAGGGAGCAAGAGGTTCACAGTCCCTTGGCGCCTTATTTCTTGGAGAAATGTCAGACCGGAGGAATAAAATTATTTAAATTATTTATCATTAATTTGCATAGTTGACTAAAATCAACTTGGCTTCCACTTTGCCATGATCAATTTGATGTAAATACAGCCTACTACAGTCTATCCAGCGTAGGAGTGATGATAACGGTCAGATATAAAAGCTACCAGGTATTATCTCATGTACTCATACGCCAAACCATATGAACCGCAAGACCATATGTTAAGTTGCTGTCACTTTTATCAGCCAAAACTTTCACAACAAACAAATGGTTTTTAACTGCCTTTTTTCTTTTAACCGTTTTTACATTATTGAAATACAAACTCATTAAAATAACCATTAGGACGTTTCTTTTAAGCGAAAGTGCAAGCGGTGTCTGTGATTCGCTTTAAAATGCTTTACAAACGAGAGCTTCTAAAAGGCTGCGTTCTTTTCGTAAATTA
Organism: Timema genevievae; assembly: GCA_902155825.1. NCBI lineage: Eukaryota > Metazoa > Arthropoda > Insecta > Phasmatodea > Timematidae > Timema > Timema genevievae. Next base: position 114,451 of record CABFWO010001184.1, read on the forward strand.
AGATGGTGAACCAGATGAAATGAAGGCGGTTGAAGAAGTCATACAAATCGTATTCTGCATTGTTAATGCACATGCGTTTACAAAATAAAAACTTTTTATTTTGAAAGTAATATTTTGTATGACTCTTTTTATAAGTTATAAAAAAACATTTATTTATTTTATATTTTATGGTGGCAAGTTATGAGAAGATACAATTATGAGTATAATACGTTTTAATTTATTATTTCATGCACTATAATATCGTTATCTTGTTGCTACAACCATGAAACAAACAATCATAATGGTTTTATTAAAAAAATATTCAACTAGTTAAGAAAAAAACAAATATACAGTCATTTTTAGGTAAGTATTATTAGAGGCGTTTGATAACAGACACTAAGTTTTTTGATTGATAATATAATATTGCAAAGAAAAATAAATATTTTTTTATTTCCACATCGGTTAACATTAGTGACTTTCAACCAATGTTAACAATAACAATCTTCTGCTAGCTGTTAGTTATAACCACTCCTACGCTGGATAGACTGTAGTCATTTTACCCAGGTGGTCAACTTTGTTGCTTGTCCAAATCACAGGATTTGTAATAAATCCCAGCGACAGTTTGGACGTTTTGTGATTTTTGTGCAAATCTACAGCTCAATACCTTCTTAGAGTCTTCAACCACTTTTTTATTACATCATAGCCCTCTATTTTTTTAATCACCACGTCTTACTACTTGTTCAGGTTATACGCATATATGATAATTAAACTAATGGTCTAGGGGTGAGGAAGGAAGCATTTTTAGAGGTAATCTAATCGTATTTGCGTGGAAAGAGAGTGGGAAAACCATTTATGGAAAAATTCACCCTCGGTATACACGACCGAGATTTGAACCCCGATCTCTCCGTCATCATCAGACCAGTCTAACACAAGAGTGACGCCTTAGACCATTTGGCCACTGAAGTGGTTAATAATATAATAGCATCCATATATTAATAGATTTAGATACACTATTATAAAGCTTGATGTTATAATGATTGAAAATTTGGCGCACCGTTTAGAAAATGCAAACACAAATTGTGTGGTCAAATTTGATAGCCATTAATAATATCTATCACAAGAGACAGCTGAAGATCACATTATTTGAAAATAATTACAAGACCCAGGAAATATTTATATCTATCAGATATGTCCATTCCAAGAAAAATGTGCCATATATATCGCTTTCTCTCTCGCACTTAGTTCTATGTTTTATGACTGAATTATAAATACAGCCTGATTTAGAGATTAAGGAACTTTATTTGAAAGTTATAAAAATTACTAAAACAATTTTAATAAACGTAAATTCATGTGATCTGCAACTGTTACTAACTGTAACATAAGTTATACTATAAATACCTATAAAATATTACAAATAATTAAGTAAATTGTTATCACTGTTAACCTCAGAATTTTTTTTATCTAAAGTTTCTTTCTACCATAATTTGTCTATACCTTTTAGACTTATTGGCCAACAGAAAGCACGGAAGTAGCGAGTTAGATAATGTGCCACCAGACAACGACTCACCTATCAATATAATTTGAATATATTTTATTGTTTTAAGTAATTATTGGATTCAGGCGAGAACTGTGTCACGTGCACTTACTTACTTACTTAATCACTATTACTCTATAGTATTAGAGACTCGAAATTTTATTGCCGCACCCACGAAAGTAAACCACTTATCCTACCTTGATCTAGTTCAATCCAGTCCACCTCATTACACCCTTTATCTTTCAGGTCCATTCTAATGTTATCCTGCCATCTGCGTCTAGATCTTCCCAATGGTCTCTTCCCATTGGGTCTACCAGTCAATACCCTGAACAAGGTTCTAGTATTCTCCCATTCGTGTTGCAAGTCTTGCACACCGTAATCTACGAGACTTGATTATCCTAACAATGTCTTGTGATGACCCAACATCTTTACCCTTTGCGAACCAAATATCTTACCAAGCACTTTTTTTTCGAACACCCTAAATTTGTTTGCGTCATGTAAGGTAAGATACCACGTTTCACACCCATACAGAACAACTGATACACTTATTGTTTCTTATATTCTGAGTTTTAAATTCCTTGAAAGCAAGCGAGATGTCAACAACTTACTGTCACGTGTGCTACCAAATTACAAATATTTATAATACTGACCAACATTGTTGTTGAGCGGCAAAGGGGGATAAGTGTGTTCACTAATGGTATCTGTCCTTATGCAAGCTTACGACACTACACGGGGCTAATTATTATTAGCACCGCGTCTTACTACCCATTCGGGTTATACGCACTTACGCTAATGTGTAATGGTAGGGTGATTGTGAGATGAAATGGAGGACCTACAGTTTAACGTGGAATCCGAACCACGGTGGAGGCCTGGCATTCCTCACATTCACAAGTTGTGATTAATACACGTCTTGTCAGAGGTGAAGGAAGGTTTTGGTAATCAGATAAATCTGTGCCGGGACCGAGGATTGACACGGGGCTAATGAATGGGTTTTCAGCGGAAGGGGGAAGAGGGGAAATATATTTTATTTTACCAACCAAATTTCCAACCAGATTATAAGAAAAATTATAATACTATAAAGCCACATGGCTGACTCACTCACTCACTGACATTAATATTTATCCACTTCCAGATGAGCTAGAAACTTGAAATTTGGCAAAACTTCTAGCTTCTAGCCTGTAACCGACGGGAAAATTCCAAAATGTTAAAAAAAAAAATTTAAACCCCCGAAAAAAATTCAAAATGGTGGAGCAACTTAAAAGTTGGTGCGGTATATACAGTACAATACCGGTAACTTTAAATTGTTACGTTCAAAACAACGCTGGAATCACATTAGTTTACATTCACTTGAAAAGAAAACCCACTGGGGGCTCCAACGAGCAAAGCGAGGCAATATATAAAAGTGTATTTCCGGATTAAGGAAAAAAATAACCTTTCAATGGCCTGCTTACCTTTGTTTCAAGGTCAGTCTGAAATTGCTGCAATAATGAAATAAAATATCCCTCCAGACACAATAATTTAGAGAAATAGTACTTTACCAGCCTAGCAATAAGAATAAGCTGATTTATAAAAACTTAAGAAAAAACCCAAGCTAAAATTAAATATGTTTTCCAAAGTTAAAATATGGATCAACTTGAATTTATTTATTATATTACTTTATATTAATCATATCGGTATGCAAATAGGCGAATTCAAACAAAACGAATACATTTTCCAATTATAAGAATTGTTTCCCTGAAGTTCAAGTAAATAGTAAATAATACTACACTCGTCTCATATAATACTAATAAAATAAATCACTTATGAAACACAATTATAATTTTCTGCTGAATCTCTTATAATTGAAAACTGGTTGGTGCATAACTGAATGATTATATCACATCGTATTGACTCGGTACGTATTTTTTTTATGTCGTGCACATTCCTGTCCGTATCACATCATATTGACTTCGGGTAGTAAGATGCAGTGATAAAAAAATATGTACTCTCAAATACACTATTTTATACATTTACGACAGCTCTATATGGCTAGTAGTCCCAGCCAAGGCTGTAACAAGGGGAGGAAGGGACTAATAAAAAAACAAATATTAAAAATGCATTTTTAAATTCCTAGACCAGTAGTTATTTATAGGCTTATTAAACTCACAACAAATAAAAACCAATTTATGTTTTAAAAATAGATAGCACTTTAAATAATGCTTCAAAGGGGAATTCATTATTTTTTTATTTTTTGCCATCTCATGTTAGGTTACTTCCCCAAGAGCCATCTTAGGTAGAACCTGCGTCCACCCCCCCTTTCCACAAAATAGAAACACAATAATCACAATAAAAATATGGGTAAGGTTCTTATTCCGACAATCACACCTATGATGCCAATGATGCAATACTTGGTGTGGTTCGACCTACATCCGGTCACAGCGCTGCGCGGGGGGTAGGGGGGGGTCCTATGATGTAACATCTCTGTTTGACCTACAAGAGAAATGCCGACCAACCGTTCCCATTGAATCCACTTTCTCCGTCAGGGTCTCATGTGGGGGATTTCAGACTGTAGAGCCCCAAAGTTGCGTCTTCGGGGCAGAACGATACTTCCACCGCAATTACATAAGTCACGTGACCGACTTCCGCATGGTGCTGACGTTAAACTAACGTAGAACATTGGAAAATTGAGTAGATACGTTTAGAAAGGATTGCATCAAGCTAACTGGGTTCGATCCTTCGGAGAGATTTGGGCTCAGTTCCCGGTACAACATTACTTTGTGTAGGCCTATATTTAGTGTACGTTGTCCTTGTCAAAAAGAAGAAGGAATGAAGGAACAGTGAAAATAGTAGAAATGAATTTAAAGAAAGTGAAAAAGCTCAAATATCTGGGTACATGGTTCAATGAGGAAAACAACATAAAATAAGAGTTTCACGAACGAATGATGGTGGCCTCACGTGGTTATTACAGTCTCAAGGGCCTGCTCAAAACAAGGAGCATCTCTACAAGAACCAAGCTGAGAGCGTACAATTAGGCCCAGATTTAACACTTTTGAGGGCCCTGTGCCAAGTAGAACTTAGGGTTCTTTGAAGTTAGTTCCTCAATGAATGATTATGAATCTTACATATAGGCTACATCATACATGGATAGTTTTATTTAGAAACAAATTATTTCTGCAAACGTTTAGCAATCATGGTGATTATCGTGAGTTTTGTTATTAACATATTAATTATTAAAACTATAGTAACTGGTAAACTATACAGTTTATTATATACTGAGTGGATTATAGTACTCTAAATTAATACCTAGTGATATAAAGTAATAGTACTGGATATTATATAATTATAGACTATTTCAGTGTAATTGGATTTTATGTAGTCCACGTCTGCAAATAAAACAATAATAGTATTAGTATAGTAAAAATAATTTTATTATTTAAAACTTTTTTTTTTGTTTTTCTCACGTCGTAGCTAGTTAGTCACAGTTAGTTAGTTCTTAAATTGAACTATTTTGTTATTTACCTCAGAAATTATTGTCAATAGAAAATCAATGTTTATTTTTCTGTCAAAAGTCAATGGTGCCGTCTGCAGATATATAGTATTTCCGGCTTCCCTAAAGCAAAAGTTGCGTTAATTTTTAAGCACGGATTGTCGGACTACACGTAATGCCAGGCTATCAGCGCCCTTCAACTTGGGAATTTCTAGATTAGTTTGGAATAAATTTTATGAAAATACATAAAAATATAGAAGTATAATATTATCACAAAATAAATATGACAAGTCAAAGTGATTTATTTGCCAGGAGAGTGGGGGCCCCTGTACGTGGCACACTTGTTACATGCCTTAATCCGGTCCTGCGTGCAATGCTATTGTATGTCCGACAGTACTATACGGATCAGAAACATGGAGCACAATGAAGATAGGGAAAAAGACTAAGGACATTCAAACGGAAGATTATGAGAAAAATAAGGGGTCCAGTAAGAAAAAGAAGAAGGGTATAGAAGAAAGAAAAATAGATAGCTATATGAGATGCTGAAACAGCCAGATGCAGGGCAAAAGATGTGAGAGAATAGAATGAGATAGTTGGCCATATAGCCAGGATGAGACCAGAAAGAAGCCCAAGGGTAGCGCTCGTAGGTATTCCCGAAACACTTTGGCGTCCCAGAACCAGGTGGAAAGATGACGTCACCAAGGATCTGAAGCAACTAGGGGTGGAAGAATATTGAAAAGGAGTTAACCAAGATCGAACAAGATGGAGGAGGTTTCTGAGGTTGGCGCGTGGTCTCTTAAGTCCTGTGATCCCTGATAAGAAGAAAGCCTTGCCTTATTCTCTGATGCGTTGATACAATCCAATTTTCATAGGAAAGGGCAGATTGCTACTATATTTACTTTCACGTATCATTTGTCAAATTTGACAAAAAATTATCATTACCTATAAAATAATGATAATGTTATCAGTTTCGGCTGCAAAAAAAAGTTTGAAGTTCCTAAACGGCCATTCCTAAATAAATTGTGCTGTATTTATAATAATTGCTATATAAGCTAAGTGCGAGCTAACCTTCTAGTTGATGCCAAGAGCTTGAAGAAAAAAGAGCACTTAACACAGAGAGAGAAAGTATTTTCTCGTCGAAGGTCAAACGTTTTACAAGAATGCTGCTAAAGTGTTGAAAGAAAATACAGTTTTCAACAGTAATTATTGTTTACTCCGCTTGGAAAATAATATTTAGTTCTGTGGTCTGTTACAAATGAAGGAAAATACACTGCTTCAGACAAATATATTATTGTTTAATTCATTTTTCATAGGAAGAGCCTTTTGGAACGTACAAATATATATTTTTTTATAGTCAATATTGAAAACATTTTCTAAACTATATTGTTATTTTATAGATATTGATAATATCTATCAAAAGTGAAAGCTACAAATCACATGATTTGTCGTCTGAATGCATGAAAGTAGATATACTTAATATTTGAAAAACAAACTTTTTATCACCTTGTCACCATGATAATGACTCTAATAGGGTAAGGATGAGGAAGGAAGCAATTTAGAGGTACTCTATCCACATTTGGGTGTAAGGATAGTGGGAAACCATTTAAGAAAGACCACCCACAATAAACCCGACAGAGATTAGAGTCCCGATGTCTCCATCATCAGAAGGCCAATCTAACACGAGAATGATGTCTTAGACCATTCGGAGACTTAAACGGGTGATAAAAGTAGTAGCTTTTCTCATTTACGAGGATCTTCTTATGAAGATTGGTCACTTTAATTTATTTGGGGTATTTAACGTGCACTTTCTGAACCGAATGATCATATCAGCACACGATAATGTCTATGAGCAAGCGTGAAAGGGCCTACCGATTTTTATATTTCACTGGTTTTATCATTATGGTAATAATGCATAAGTTAAACATGCCCAAAACTAAAACAAAGGCGTTAGTTTTTATTTGTCTTTTAAAAGAACAAATCTCTAAATATATCAACGGCTTGGCCATATTTTAAAGATGTTAAATATTTATGAATGTGTTTACTTTAGAAACTTTTCCGATTAATATGAACGTATACACTAGAAAATAAGGGTACTATACTAAATCAACAAACAAAAAGGTTAAAATGGGAGAGTTTGTGAAATACATTTTACCTGATCTACCTTTATTAAATGTCAATAATTTACTACTAATTTTAGCACATTTTACTTTTCCAACTGTTTATTTACAAACAAATATCATCAATGAAAAGTGTTGAATTAGGAACCTTAACTTAAACTATAAAAAAAAACAGTACATTTTTGAACATTTTTTTTAAAACTAAAATTTTGTCAATTTTTTTTTTCTATCGGTGATGGAGATGACAAGAAATATATATTTTCAGCTGAGCTGACACGGAATGCGTCAGCTACTTTTAGGCCATGGTTCACTGAGTTTTCTCGTTCAAATGATCGCGCCGTGTTGATTGTCGCGTGTAGCGCAAGGCGGAAGTAGGTCAGGCGGCCAGAGAAAGTTGCGCGCGCACCTTACACCACTTCGGTACAGTACATCGTCACCTCAATGCCAACCAACTACTTTTTATCAAAGCACAAAAAAGTTGTCCCCCACCATATCCCCCGGATAAGATTCACTTTCTTTGGTGAGTTGTCGGCGGACATAGCCTTAAAAAGAACGAAAGAAAAAAAGGAAAAGCTTTGGTTTCAATAGTTCATAAAAGTGTTTTAAATGTAGCTTTATATAAATAAAGTTCTTGTTTTATTATTTATGATAGTAGTCAACCCAAGACCGTGATAAATTGTACAGCACTATTGCAACATTTAAAAAATATAAATTATTACCTATTTTAACCATCCGACACCTTAGCTCAGCTGGTAGCGTGTCTGTCCAACGAGCTAACAGTCATGGGCTCGATTCCCGGTATGGCCGAAAATGTATCATTGATGAAAATATGGATTTACCCTTTCACATTGATAAATTAACGTTCGAGGGCTGGATGTTGTGCCTGTCCTAGTCTTAAGTTAAATTATAATGCATATGAAGCTATAATAGGCCTAGCAAGATAATACTTATACTTAGCATCGCGTCTTACAACCCATTCTGGCTATACGCTTAAGTACTAATTATGCTAATGGGTTAAGAATTGGGAAGGTTGAAGATAGAGGAAGTGAACCCAAATTTGCGTGGAGGGAGAGTCAAAAAAATCATTTAGAGAAAACCACCCTCAGTTCACCCGAGCGAGATTCGAACCTCGAAAATGGGAAAAAAGCGCTTTAACTTGTAGTGAAGTGACTAAAAGTGAGTTTTCTTGAAAATAGGTTCCATGAGTGACTAGTAGAAAAAAAGATTACTAAGAGTGAAAAAAAGTAATTATTTTATTTTAAATGCTTGACACAATAATCATTGAAAACTATGCCAGTGCACTTTACAAAATCATAAGTGTTGGGGAGATCAAGCTAGTGTTTCAAAAATAATATTTGAAAACTCCAGTGACTTTATAAAATTACCTTGACCCTTCAGTGAATTTAGCCTGCTACACCAGATTCCCTAAATTTTCTAGATGTATATCAAGCCTGACAGTAAATACAGTATAGTGCAAATCTTAGTTACCATATTACTTTGATTCTAAGACGCACATTTTCCCCCCTTTGAACGTCTCTAAAAACAGGTTGCGTCTTAGAATCGACGGAGTCCTAAATAGCAGTTCTTTTTCGACCAATGCTCTCGATGGTTCAGAAGATTATATACTATGGGATGCTGAAGAATAAGACATACTGATTCAGAAGGGAATGAGAGTAACGTAACTTCTGATTAAAAATATACTAATGTTGTTATTAAATTTAATTCTATAGCAAAAATATTTTATATTATTGTTTAGCACCACATCTTACTAACCGTTCGGGTTGTACGCTAAAGTACTAATTCTGCTAATGGGTTAGAAATAGGAGAGGTTGAATTTAAAGGAAGTGAACCAACATTTGTGTGGTGAGAGAGTGGAAAACCATTTAGGGAACATCTATGGGATGGTGAAGATAGAGATGGCTCAGACTGACACTAATTCAGAAGAGAATGAGAATAACATAAAATTACTGATAAAAAATACTAATGTTGTTAATAAATTTATTTCTATAATAAAAATATATTTATATTATTATTTAGCACTGCATCTTACTACCCATTCGGGTTGTACGCTTAAGTACTAATTAAGCTAATGATTATGAATAGGAAAGGTTGAATTTAGAGGAAGTAAACCCGCATTTGTGTGGTGGGAGAGTGGAAAATCATTTACGAAAAAAAACCAATTCATTCGAGCGAGATTCGAACCTCGATCTCCCCGTCCTCAGCAGTTTAGCTCAGCAGTTTAGCTCAGCAGTTGGCGCGTTAGTTAACTATGCCACCGAGGCTTGTAGCCTTGCAAGAAGGTAGTGGAAAATATATGGTTTGAATAAAAAGTGTCCTAGGCCACAGGCTCGAAACACTAATGGATATAACTAAGTAATCTTTATTCAGGGCAATGAGGCTAATATAACACCCCCAGCTCAAGCTCTAAATAATTATTAATATTATAACAGAATTAACCTGCGTCACTTTTACAACTAGACTGCCGATGACAGGGATATCGGGGTTTGGATTTCGGGTGGTTTTTTCAAAATGATTTTCCACTCTCCCTTCAACCAAACTCCGATACACTTACTCCTCATTTTATCTTTTTCAACATACTTCGTTAATACAAAATATATGAGTATAGCTGAGCACAAAAAAATAATATAATAGAGCTTGAGTTTCTGACCATGACCAATGTGACTCTGAAATACTTTGTGTCAAATCCTTGTTGAGTCGAAATATATTATTCCCGTGGTGAGAAATCATGGTAGAAAATGAACCCACAATTACTGTGGCGAGAAGATAAAAAAACCAAAGTGAAATTCATTCATTAAGAAGCCACCTCAAAGACCTCTGAATGAGAGTCGAACCCCAACCTCGACATTAACTGTAATCAAACAAAAGCCCCCCGAAGGAAAAAAAAAGTGTACATCCCAGTTTGTAAATGCTGCATTAGTTTTAATTTAGTATATGAGGTATTTTAGTATTATTTTAAATTTAGAATAAGGAGCCAGCTCCTATGTATTAGTGGAAAAGCAAAAATGGATTATAGAAAAGCTAAACAGAAATTTAAAAATAAGTAGAATATCAGGACTAGAAATATAATATTAGATGTACAGTTAAAGCTGTACAGTAAAGATATATAAAAAAACTGTAACCAAGCAAATCTAACGTCTTGAAACGCTCGGTAACTATTTTGGATGAAATTAATGTTCATTTTGGAAAAGAGAGCCATTCATTAAGATTGTATTTAAAAAAAAATCTTTTGAAACTTTACGAAACGAAAAAACTGTGTTTAGTGTGCGTTTTATATGGTTTTATTTCAGGGTGTGGCTATAGGGGGGCGCGTTTATCTCAATTATATGACTACATAACCAAAACTTCAAACATAATTAATATCATGTTAAAACAAGTTAAAATAATAATATTATCATAATTTAGAATTATGAAATGAAAGGATTTCCCCTTGATATTAAATTTAAATGTTGCCAATTTTCAATTCATTTCAAATTCTTAAATATCTAAATCAGAAGAATTCTCATGAAATGAAAGGTCCTCCACCCTCCCCAGGATCCACCCCTAAGGGCATTTGACTAATGAGGGCAACTAATTGCCAGCCCCTGTTGATATAAGTTCAACCCTCCACGACTTGAAATGGAAAGCGTGCATGTAAACAACCATGGAGGTCAGAAAATATATAAAGTAGAATATCTCGAATATTATTTACTTTCCCCAAGGTGTTTTGTTCATATTTTCTCTTGGCCTTGCAATTTTTGAAAACACTTTGACATTTTATGGAAAGGACAAAATAGTGTAAAAGGAAATGGATGGCGTATAAACAAGGTGTTTCTCTTGTTACACAATTATGTTGGCTTTATGTTATATGAAGATGGGTTTCGAGGGGTATATAAGGGTGATCCCAGCCACTAGTAGCCCTTGGATTTCGTCAGGGACCTAAAAATAAAATAAATCTCTGATATGCCTCTCTATAGGGCACCTAAAATAACATAGGTGGTGACAGCAGAGGTTCTTCATTGTCTGAAAGTGACTAATATCAACCTCTTTGGAAAAAAAAACTTACTTAGTAACACTTTATTATCAATAAAAGTGTTATCAAACAATTCTAATAATACCTCCCTAAGGATTACTTTATAGTTGGATTTTTCGTAACTAATTTACTGAACAAAAAAAATTTAATAAAACGTTTATGTAGTTTGTTTTTTTGTTTTGTGGTTGTGGCAACAAAAAAATTAATATTATAAGACATGAAAAAAGTAAATTATGATGATTAGGTATATTCACACTTATATCTTGTTATAACTGGCCACCAAAATTAGTATTCGGCCCCGTAGTGTAGTGGTCATTGCACCTGGCTACAAGCCTAGGGGTGCCGGGTTCAATTTTCGGTTGGTACCCTTGGTCCACTCTTAAGAGGAATTATCACAAGGGTTGGTAAATTAGGCTTAAGTTAGGTTAAAAATCCCACTGGCCCACACCTCCATATTCACTAACATCACATCATCTTATTACGGGTACGTGTAGACGGCCTCCGTAGATGTACCATGGGTGTGTTGTGCTAATAGTCTACATACAGGCGGTCGAACTGAATGTCATGTACCTCTCGGTCAGTAATGCCGTACGCTAAAAAAAAGGTAATTTAAAGATAAGTATATGTTTTTTTATAACTTGGAGAAAGAGCCATACAAAATACGCTATTAGCATGAACACATCCGAAGATGATATGACGTCATCAACCGTCCTTGTTCGGGCTAGTTCACCATCTTAATTTTTAAAGTCAATGCAGCATCTTAGAAGCTCTCTTTTGAAAAGTATTTCTAAGTGAACTCCAGAACTAATTTCCAGAAAAAATAAACATACAAATGGTTATTTTCTTAAGTTCGTGCTTCAATCATGTAAAAACGTTAAAAAGAAAGATAAATAAATTGAAAACTAGTTTTTTGTGTGACTGTTTTGGCTGTCAAATGTAACAACTCAACATATTATGGCCTTGAGGATCATATAGTTGTGTGAATGGATACATGGGAACTTTTAATACCACCTCTCTTACGGTATATACTCTATAGCTAGTATCGTTCTCCAAGGAAGGGGAGGTTGGGGTTAGCAACAATTAATTAGCAAAATTTCCTATTAGAAATATTTAAGGTGGGCGTGTATGGGACACGAGAGAAGGCCTGTGTTTTTACAGTTTTTATAACAAAACATTTTTGATCAAAATAAATATATTTTTTCAATAGAAACATAGAGTTTAACTTTATTTACATGGTGACCTCAACAGTTCTTCAATATCTTTCGAGGGTGCTCTGAAATTTAATGACAACTTTTTCTCTTCATTTAAAAAGTTGCTTAGCTAATGCCACTATGCTGAAGACAAATTTTCAAGAACTGTTGACATCACCATGTGAAGAAAATTTAACACTATGTTTCTTTTGGAGCAATATTTTATTTATTTTGGCCAAGATTTTATTTTACTATAATACAGTAATTTCCAAAAACACTAACCTTTTTTAGCATCCCCTACACTTCTACCTAAAATCCACAAATTATATCTATTCTTTTTTACAACACTAATTATTCCTAATCATAATTAATTATTATGTTTAACACCAGGGTATTTAACGATTTTCTCTAAAGGGTAGGAATGGATGAGGAAGGAATATTAGAGGATGTACACCCGCTTTAGCGGGAAGAAAGAATGGTAACTCTCCGCCCTTGAGGACCAAACCTTTAACAAATGTAGTTCAATTGTTGTTCCAATCACAGAAGTGTGGTCAGTTGCATCTCAAGGCCAGCCTAGTTACCTGCGGCACCGAGATGTCGACAACCAAAGAGGTTGTATACAATAAACATGTTGACTCCAGTCTATATAACCTCCTTGGATCTAACAACAGTAATGAACTGAAAGAATTTATGTTCTGTGACTGGAAGTTAGGCCGGTATTAAGTGTCGATGAACGGTACACTTACCACTTTGTGTCGAGGCTACCCCGACCTCAGTGGTATTGTGATAGCATGCTAGTCTCAGGACTTAATGTGAGTGGGTTCAAACCCAGCTGAAGTCGATGATTTTTTCTTGAGCGATAAAATTCGTATCACAGCTTCCTTCGGAGGGGAAATATACCATACGTCCCATGTTTATTGTGGTATGTGAAAGAATCCTGATATATGTGAAAATACCTTTCCTTCAAAATTGGTTGTCTCTTTCGTGCTCGCTAATAGAATTACAGTGTAGTTGGCAACGGGGAACCACCACACTTTATGAACTCCCTTAGTACGTGGGATTTATATCAGTCGAAGCGAACCAGCCGAAAGGCTGAGTGCATCCCCAGCTCCGGATGGATAGGAATAACATCAAACCAACCTTCGGGCTGTTGACATAAGAAGATGAGACTTGATTTATGTAGCGTTTATTTATCATCATAATCATAATAATTATGTGTACACTTTGTGGCTATAGGTTAGGAAGGGAGTTAAGGGTACTGCCGGTTAGTGATGTAAGCAACATAATTTAAACAAGTAGGTTGATAATTATTTTCTTAGAAAATTGTATAAGCATTATTCTAAGAAAAGGAATGGAATAAACCTAATAACTTAACTAAAACGTACCTCATATAAATAAAACAAAGTGGAGGGTACAATCCTCGGTCTCTACGACAAGTGCCGAAACCGCTATCTATCATCGGGATCTTAATGAGGGAAACAAATTTTAAAGCTTAATGATTTATATTGTTTTTAGGAACAGGGGTTAATATCCAGTTTAAATATAGAGTAGATACAACACCAGGTGCATGGATTGTCAATTCATCCCTGTGAAAGGAGAATTTTACTGATAAAGCATTTTGAGGACGTATTGAATTTGGACAAACGGAACCTTCGATTCAGTAATGACTTGCCTACAACATGCTTTGTGCCCCCAGCTACCCAAGTAATCCAGACACACCATACTTTCAGCCAACCCTGTTTCTCAAATCAGTCAGGCACACTATTCCTTCAGCCAACCCTGTTTCTCAAATCAGTCAGGCACACTAGTCTTTTAGCTAATCCTGCTTCTCAAATCTGTCAGGAATACAATCGGTGCGAACTACCGTAAACTTAAGCAACACTGAAGGACGTTTATAAGTAAATTATCACGTGATATGGAATTATGTATTTCCTGCGTACGTATGTGGGGATGTAATGAAACGGGGGTTTAACTTCGTTAGTTGTTGTGTCACGAATGACTGGTTTTCCAAGAATTTGTCAACAAGACCGATAATCATCCATAATTATATGCATGGATAGCTTCCCAAAAAACTGTTCTTGTTATTTTTATCCATTCAAGGTCCAATATCATAATTGGCTAGGCGTATTAATGCGTATTAAAATATATTAAGTAACATTTCGAACTTTCAGATAAGGTTTCCTGTTGTGATCTCTGCCTAGTATTCTTAATGGCACAAGGTCTTAGATTTGCCACCTTTGTCCCGTATTGCATGCTATTCCTTCAATTTCGGACAAAGGTGTTGGGAAACAAACAATTCCCACATTTTAACCAAAATCAAGGTCAAATATTTTATATATATTGATACAGTTATAGCCTCAGCATTTTTCAATTTAAAATCATCCCGGGCCCAGGGTCATTCTTCACTCATTTTTTAGGCAGAGTCTGTGATGGACGTGTGGAGATTGTCAGCTACATATGAATGATTAATTAAGATCATAAACTATCTGATAACGCAGCCACTATCGACTCGCTAAAGCTTTATGCCGCCAATAGTACAAGAACAACTGTACGAATGCGTATATAATGATGGATATATATACATATATATCGATGGTGGCTGCGTGGGCATAAGGTCCTCCCCCCCCCCACGGTTGAAACACGTGAGACTTGCAACTAGGGTCTTGTTTATTTTCATAAATATTATTGTTACGAGCATGTGATGAATCTCAGTGAAAGTAATCACATACAATAAACCACGTGTTTATATGTAATTAGACATGTAACGAAACTTATCACTCCCATTGACATCCCCTGTCAAGGCAATAAGCTTTTAGGCCGAGAACTCCAGATCTTATAGTAACAAAATGTCATCACATTTACCTTACTGACAGTCTTTTATATCGATAGATGAAATGATAGGTGTTGATATTATTAGGCTATATATCAAAAGTAACAGCTGCGGATCCAGTGACTTGGTGTATCAAAGCGTGAAAGTAATAAGGTAGATCTAGTAGCTTTTCTAGCAGTCAGATTGAAAGTGGTTTTTAAGCACCGGGTCTTACTACCCGTTTGGTTTTATACGCTTATGTACTAATTACTTTAATGGTTTTAGGGATTGTGAAGGCTGTATTTATAGGAAGTCTAATTACATTTGTGTAGAGGGAGAGTGTAAAACCATTTTGAAAAACTCAGTACATCCGACTTAGTTTCGAACCTCAAACTCCCTGTTATCCGCAATCTAGTCTACTGCGAGAGTAGCGCTTTAGACCATACGACCACCGAAGCGGGTAGCCATTTCTATGAAAATTGAACTATAGTCATGAAAAAAGTCTTATTTAGCTAATTATAAACAAGAAAATTAATCTTATGCAATAATAATAAATAAAAATGAATCATTCCACATTTATAAACAGGTTTTTTTGGGGCGTGGGGGTGGGGGCACCATGACTTACGGTGGCTCTTGTGAAAGTTTTCCAAGACGTAATAGTAAGATTTAAAAAAATATTTGATCCCTCTCGAAATCAACTTATCATCGAAAATAAAGCATTTGAAATATAATGGCAGTTAAAGTTGTTATGAATGTTGATTTCCAAAAATCTACTATCCTAGGGAACAAAGGTGTAAAAAGAATAATCTGGGGGGTCCGGAATCCCCCTGGGATTTATTGGACATACAAATATAGGCTACAAACTTATCGTTATAGTTTTACACATTTACTACAATTTTAATTGTATATGTCATCAAACAAAATACTACTTAATTGATATTTTAATATTCCCCTTCAAGATTCACCTTGCAAAACTTCCGACTATAGCAACATTTAAAATACTTTTATCCCCCTAGATTCAATATGGTATTTCTAAACAAATAACGTTTCTTGGAATTAGCCAAGTAACTCAAGTCCAAGAAAAGGAGGCAAATTTTTTTTGTATCACCTGTAAGATCTTATTTGTGTTAGGAGAAGAGAATAAGTGGTAAAATAGTAATGGCCTTTTGCTAATATAAATTTAGTGTCAACGAAAATAAGTCAAATTTTAAAAGTTAAGGCTATTGATATCACTGGTACGGGTAGGCACATCTATAAAGGCGTCAGTCTCGTCTTGTTTGGTTTGCCGGTGACGGGAAAGTCCGGGATAGAATCCCGGTCAAATGTACTGAAAGTGGTTTTTCTGAATTAGTTTCCCAATCTCCTTTCACGCAAATGCAGGTATATTTCCTCTAAATTGTATCGTCTCTATCTATGCCCGAGCAGTGTAAATATGTTG
Source organism: Timema genevievae (assembly GCA_902155825.1). NCBI lineage: Eukaryota > Metazoa > Arthropoda > Insecta > Phasmatodea > Timematidae > Timema > Timema genevievae. The sequence continues at coordinate 131,014 of CABFWO010001184.1, forward strand.
ATATCTAGGACGGGTAGTAAGATGTGAGCACGGAAAAAACCCACCTTAAATACAAAGTTGTATCTTTATTATCTGACATTTGGATTATCATAGCTATCCTTTAAATGCACAAATGCTAGAGATAATTTTAAAATTTGTGTTCAGCGCAACTATTTAAGACCCGCATCGGTGGGTACGCCGTCTAAGGGTTAGATTAATAATCAGACATAGTGTGCCTCAAGTGTCAAACTAATTTATTAAGGTTTCCTGCAGGTAGAGAGATCTGAGATCGATTACCAGCTGGTGTACTGAGGGTGCTATATCTTAAATGATCTATTATTTTCCTGCCTTGCAAATGCGGGTAAATTTCCTCTAAATTCTGTCTTCCTCAACCCTACAACACTAACGTAATATACACATATGTACAAGTAAAGCTCATCTACGATTGGGGTGTAGGTTAGTGACACCTTAATTCATTCGGTAAAATTGGCTGAAATTAACTAACGTCAACCTATTCGGAAACAATTATCTGCTTGGTAACACTATATATTGTCAATTAAAAGTGTTATCAAACTATTTTAATAATACTTCCAGCCAATATTTGCAATAAAGAAGCTTCCGTTAGCTGTTACCTACATTAAGACGTGGTTTAAAAACTGCTGAAGTAAAGGTAATCACTAATCACAATTCGAAATGCGGACTTGTCAAATATCAAGGGCCCCAGCTGTTATCCGACACACAACAGAGTCGAATAGATTTCCTGATGATGTTAGTCAAACAAATTGATCTCTGTACGGGGGTCACCAGTGAGTAATTATTTATAAATGCACAACCGTGTGTATTTCAAATGACAATCATGTCACCCCAACCTCGCACCTACATTGATTATGAATCCATCAAGGGAAAGCTGTTTTCATCATGGAGTGTCAATATTAACTGCTAATGGTATATAATTATTACCAACACGTGAATGAATGCGATCATTACGCGTTCAGAAATGGAGTATTACTTTCATTTACAATCTCTATTAAGATGTCACGTCATACAGATGAAACAATAACAGCTCAGACATATATGGAACAGCTGACTTTCTGATTCTAGTATCCTGATACCATCTAGCTTCAAAGAGGTTTTTTTTAGCACCGCGTCTTACTACCCGTTAGGGTTATACGCTTATGAACTAATTACACTAATTATTTTAGGAATGAGAAATGTTATAGTTATAGGAAGTGTACCTGAATTTGCTTTAAGGGAAAGTGGAAAATCATTTTAGAAAAAACCACCCTCAGTACACCCGACCGAGATTAAAACCCCGATCTACCCGTCATCGGCAGTTTAGTCTACTGCGAGAGTTACGCCTTAGACCATGCAGCCACCAAAATGGGTATATATATATATATAATGAAGGTAGATATTAGAGAAAATGTACCCGCACTCACATTCTTTTAGGGAAAAAAACTCTAAGCAAACGCAGTTTGAATTCTAATCCTAATGTTCCCATCAGTGTTAAACTAGACTATACAAGCCTGATATTTAGTCCATGTACCTACCGGACGGGTATTTAGGAGTATTTAAGGTTCACTCTTTGAACTGACTGAATACACCAGCACCGAATTACAAACTAACTAGAATCTAGATAATTAAATTCACCTAGTTCCCCACCCGTCAATTCGTCCCTGTGAAAGGAGAAAACGAAATTTTACTAGTGATACATTTTTAGGGTCATACTTGAATAGAACTTAAGACCTTTATATTTAAAAATATGCTCTACCAATTGGACTAGTGAGTAAAGCTTTGAATATTTATTTATATTTATCATTATTATATTGTAATTTTTAGTTTGTTTTAAAATCATGATCCTCCATTTTTCATCTCATAATGATGTGTATAAACTAAGTTAGGTTTAGTAAAATAACACAGGTGGTGGTTTAGGGGGCCCAAGATGACGTTATGTCTAGGTTACTTACATATCAAAAATAATTGATGTTTTATATTCCATAAGAAATCATAAATGTGAATTTTGAATAAAGGACGAGTCTAAACGATCTTGTTCATTGTTACTGGTAGCGAGAATCATAAATAAATTGTTAAGTAAGTTTTTCCAAGACCCTTGCTTCCCCCCCCNTGAAAACAGGGAGGGATGTACCTATCTCCCCCAAGTCCCAGCGCCTATGCTCATACCCCACGTCATTAATATTCTGTACGTTATAGAGCCAGAATAACGTTAAGAATGTTTGATTAACGCCCACCAGAACTTGAAACAAAGCAATGCCACCTGTGACCCACTGAGGTTCCAGTTGAGTGTCGTCCAAATTATAACTCTAGCTACAGGCTGACTACAAATAGATCAATGCTAAGGATGACTCAATACACACCGGGTAGGGGATTGAATTTCAAGTGAAACTTCAAACCAATTTTCACTGAAAGGACATTTTAGAAAATACAAACATTTTATTTTGAGGTCAACATTGGTAACATATTACTATATTATTATTGTTATTATATATGTACAGTATTGATAATATCTATCAAAAGTGACAGCTGTATATCCCATTGGCTTACGTATGAGTACGTGAAAGTATTTCTATAAGATTTTTCAGCTGCCAGATAAAGTTCTTCCTGAGAATAATTTTCCAACTTTTATTTTTAAGATTATGATAAGTTGTTCTATTTCAAAGTTACTCTATTAAAATTTGCCCTTTGAAAAGTTAATTTTAAAAATCAGTATTTGCTTTATAATAGCTTGAAAACCATACATGGTTGTACTATTCTTCTAGCCAACAAAATACCAACTAAACTTATATATAACGTTGGAAACTATTTTTATTATATATAAATGATAACTTCGTTCATTTTTAATCACTCTGTCAAATAGCTAATACGATATATATTCATACAGTAAAACCCTGCTAGACCGAACTCCGGTAGTCCGAAATTCGGAATAATCTGAACACATTTTTCGGAAAACGGGGGAAAAGAAATATGTCAAATGAAATATATTTTATTTATCAATCTACAAGTTAAAAAAGAATGGTAAGAAACAGTGATATCTGATAATAAATCCTTAATATTTACATGTTGTAGTCATCACAATGCGTTTTCTTGTAAACAACAATGATTACAGTACATATTATGTGCTATATACACCAGTTAAATAAATGAAAAATTGGTTAAACTCATTCGACTGTAATGTAAAATTAGTGAAAATACTGCATCCCTGTATTCTCCAGCTTAGTCCGAATTTTGGCTTATCCGAAAGAGCTTCGGTCCCAATTAGTTCGGATAAACAAGGTTCTAGTGTATTTGAATATTTAGGATTTTTCACACTTATGTATACACTGTCAGGTTTGCTTGCAATTTATGTGTAGCTAAATCTTTATCTAATAGTCCATCGTTCAGTCTCAACTAAATACAGTGCTATTTATTTTATTATTATTATTATTATTATTATTATTATCACCGCGTCTTACTAACCGGTCGGGTCATACGCACTTTAATTAATTAATTGTCTATCCAGTTCTTTCTTAAAGAAAACACCGATTCATTTCCTCTTAGCTAAAGTTTTCTTTCTCTTCTAATATAGACAATAACTTAAAAGATGTATTAAACCAAACCTAAATATGCTACATGCATGCGAGTCAAACATATCAATCAAGATGAAAATATTTTCGTGCGGCTGTGAGAAGCGCCTGCGTTATTCAAAGTTAGGCAATCCTGCCATCTCTTGAGTTAAACAGGCTGGCATTAGAATGCTATAGGGGCTTATTATACGCTCTCTTTCTGGCATAGATTGCAAACTTTATTCTTCTTCAAATTAGCAACCCCTTTATACAATTTATATTCATCATGGCTTCCCATACTCACATATTTATAGAGATATTTTGACTAAAATTGAATAAGTCAACATTTAAAAAAAGTCTACAACAAACTAAATGGAAATATTGGGGGGGGGGAGATGGATTCAAATTATTGTATGAGTGAAAATAAGCGTCAAAAATAAGTAAAATAATTTTACCTCTATATCTATTATTCTATTTTGCCTCCCTCAACTTCCTCCCCCACAATTTTTACCTGGTAATATTATCATCAATGCTTCATTTTAAACAAAGCGCTATAAAGTTGGGGTAGCCAACAGGCTGTTAATCCTTATAAAAGGCTACTTTTAGAGGGAGTAAAAACTCAAATATAAATCTTTACTCAACTAACGACAAAATATAAGTCAAGATAAGTAGTGTATGCTAACGCATTTTAAACAATAGTAACTTAAACAACAATCAAATACACAGCGAAAACCTGAGAAAACTAACAGTGCACATTGAAAAGTATTGTATTAGGACTCTAACCAGTGGGCAAGTGAACAAAGGTGTCGGGTTAATCAAGTCTAGCCTTCCGGTGACAAAAAAAAACTGGGGTTCGAATCCTAATCGGGTGTAGTAGGTTGGGCTTTCTTAAATAGTTTCCCAACATACATTCGCGCAAATTCGGATACACATCCTCTGATCCCTACCTCCCTCATCCTCCCTCAGCCCTACCTAATTACGATAAGAGGACACCGAGCACAAAGCTAAGAAGTAAAGAGACCGTAACCCCCCCTCCCTATCTTGGATGGTATTTAACTTAAGTGTTGTCCATTTTTTTTATAGCAGGCGTTCTACCTGACATCTACAAAAAGTTTAACAGTTTCATACGTCATTAATTATTATTTCCTTAGTAGCGGTAATACTGTATTATCAATAAAAAGTGTTATCAAATATAAAATAGTACTTCCCTAAGGATTACTGTATAAGTTGGCGATTGGCTTATTGGAAGAACAAAATATATTAATAAAACTGTTATTTTTTGGATTTACGGTTGTGGAAACAAGAGATATTATATATTACATGAAATAATAAATTAAAAAGTATTATATTTACACTTGTATTTGTTATAACTGGCCACTAAAACAATTTTTTTTTCGTAACTGAGAGAAAGAGTCATACAAAATTTTAGTTTAAAAACTAAACGTTTTTATTTTGTAAACAGCGCATGAACGCAACAGAAGATGGTTGGTATGACGTCATCAACCGTTTTACCATCTTAATTTTTTGAAGAGAACATACTTAGAATTTTAAAAGCTCTGGTTTGAAAATAATTTTTAAGTGAACCACAGACACCGCTTCTAGAAAAAAGAAACATCCAAACGGTTATTTTCAAGTTCGTGTTTAAATAATGTAAAAACACACACACAAAAAAATGTTTTTTTGTGAAAGTTTTGACTGTCAAAAGTAACAACAGCTCAACACATGGTCTGGCAGATCATATGTTTTGGCGAATGAATACATGTTAAGATTTTCTAGCTGTCACTCACTACCTCTTCTATAGTAACATTATGATACCCTCTTATCAAGGATCGCATCAGAATTTTCAGTCGATCACGTAAGAAAACTACCTTGAATCATTCCACTATGGTACAGTTTATAAGATAGCTCCATAGTGTGATGCGTCAAGGTAAGACGGCTACCCTTCAAGTCAAGCGAATTGTATGTTTTATTTACTTTAAGTATTTTTATAAAGGCAAGGACATAAGTATTGAAGAAAATATTGAATTAAAGGAATAAATACCAGACGTATAGAAAAAACAATTAAAAGAAGAGTGGAGAAATGGAGGATGATCGCGGGAACTTTGATGAATGTTAAAGTCAACCGAGGCCCAAAAAGGTTGCCGACACCTGCTCAAACGAGACACATTCTACACCACACCTCATTGGAGAATAAATGTTCCGCCACCTCCATGTTGACAAACTAATGGTCCGCCGTTGTGATACCAGCAATCCCATTCTTAGCAACAGCTTTCACTGATTACTCCCAGGAATGTCTGATAGTCGTACACCATTTACTACACGTTGTTGATAGATGGGACCTTTCAATTCCCGCGTTGGGCCAGTAATTTACAGGGGTCGTACTTTTGACGTGGCTTTCAGTCGCACTCCAAGTTAGTTTATTGTAGATTTATACCACGTCTCATTATCTGTTCGATATGTACACAAATATATTAATTAATTTAATGGGGTAGGGATTGTGAAGGTAGAATTTAGAGGAAGTGTACACACATTTGCGTGGGGATTGAGTGGGAATTCATCTAGGAAAAACCAGCCTCATTCCACCTGAGCAGGATTCGAAACCCGATCTCCTTGTCATCGGGAGTCAAGTTTATTACGAGAGTGACGCCTTAGACCAACGATTTTCAAATGATGGTCCACGGTTGAGTTCCAGGTGGTATGTAGAAGGGACCATAGGGGGTAAAAAAACTCAAGGTTGACAGGCTGTCTGTGTAAGTCAACAATAATGTATACTTTAACAGGCCGAAGGTTGGTTTGATGTAATATATATACCTCCGGTGCTGGGCTTCGGCTGGTTAGTGCTTTCTGCACCATCTGGTAGAAATCCCGTGTACTAGAGGAGTTCAAAAAGTGTGCTGTTTCCTCGTTGCTTTCCATACTGATTTTCTACGAGCGAGTGCGAAAAGGCCTAACAATGTTACCGGGAAAGGTATTCCCACATACCTCCCAGGATTATTTTACATGCCAAAATCGACATGGGACCGATGGCTTTACTTCCCCTCCGAAGGAAGTTGTGTACGGATTATTATTGCTAAAGAAAAATCCATTGACATAGACTGGGTTTGAACCCACGAACATCGGGTTATAAGAAGACCACTGAGGTCGACACATAATCAATAAGTACAAATAAATGACTTGAGTTGAACGTTTGTTCAAAATTCACTAACATATAAGTTGACAAATGCTAAACACCTTTGGATACCGTGTACAGATCTTTGAAAGAATTTTAATTCCTTAGCTAAACAATTTTGTTTTAGAATATTTAGATAAAGTGTACCCACATTTGAGTGGAGGGAGAGTGGAAAACAATTTCAGAGAAGCCATCCTCAGTACACCCGACTGAGATTCGAACCTCGATCTCCCCGTCATCGGCAGTCTAGTCTACTGTGAAAGTAGCACCTTATACCATGCAAACACCGAAGCGGGCTGCCAAAATTATATACATTCAAAATATTCTTAGTATTCTCAGTGTCGAATGACCTTAAATGTTCACTATAATAGGAAAACACTAAGAAGAACATTATATGCCTATCTGACAGTTATACAGTTTAGTAAAATTATTTCCTTCATTAATTCAAGCTATGATATCTACAGCTGTTTCTTTTCTAGGGTTTTGCAAAGTTTCAAAGTGTTGAAGTCAAATGTAACATCTACCTCGCTACGGCTTTGGCACCCACAATAACCAATGCATCTTAGAAACATTCGAAGGTAGAAGACAACTTTGATATATTGTGATCATATTTGGAATATTTCACCAAATATTACATATTCCAACATTATAATGAGTTTTATAAACATATTTTAACACTAACTAGTGATTAAGTTATATCTATAACGTTAACATAGAAATACTTAGATATTTGGGCACACAAAATATAATGTACTTTATCTTCTTTCTCTAAGCCTTTCTCTATACTTAAATGAACTTTGTATATATATATATATATAGCCTATGTATAAAGTAGTGCTATGTGATAACAGTATAACCTTATCTTCAACTTTGCTTCGCATGTTTCAAGCTCTGACTTAGCTTCGCATTTAAAAAGTGACCTTCGCACTACCCTAAACTTTAGTTAGGTAGCATCACTGACTATCAAGCATTAAAATACTATCAATGTTGACCACACAAATGTTTGTAATTTTTAAACAGTCTATTCTTCCATGTTCTTATTGTATAAGATTTTTACAGGTTTTTTAAACCACTAAATGTTGGTGTCCTCATTTTGTTACTTAAGGTAGGAGTATAGGAAACGCGAGAAACGTGCCAGTTTTTTGAAGTTTTTATAGCAAAACATTTTTCGAACAAAATAAAACAACTATTTCTCCAGTAAAAACATACAGTTTAATTTTCTTCACATGGGGATATCAACAGAAGTTGAATATCTCTTAAGGTGGTCCTGGAATTTAATGACAACTTATTCTCTTCATTTAAAAAGTTTGTCATCTTATGCTGCTAAGCTCATGACAGATATTCAACAGTTACTGTTGATAACATACTGTGAAGAAAATTAAATTCTATATTTCTACTGGAGCAATATTTGATTTATTTTAGCAAAAAATAAAAGTTTTGCTTTAAAAAACTGCAAAAATACTTACCCTTTCTCAAGTCCCCTACACCCCCACTTAGAGAACACATCTCACAGCCAGTTAAATGGGAAATTTGACTCAAGATTGTGCTCGAACCAGAAAACGTATCCGAATGCGGTTTTCTACATTCTTCATTTGACAAAAACGTAATCGAGATCCGTTTATCAGTTCAATTTTGCTTTATAATTTGAATTTGATAAAATGGTTTAACATGTCTCGAACCGGCTTCGGTAGCCGATTGCTCTAACGCGCTAGTCTCACAGTAGACTAGATTCCCGATGACTGGAAGATCGAGGTTCGAATCTCGGTTAGGTGTAATATGAGTGGTTTTTTTCCAAAATGGTTTTCCACGCTCCCTTCATGCAACTGTGGGTACATTTCCTTTAATTGTAACCTTACCAATCCCTGAAACCATTAGCGTAGTTATTACATGGGCGTATAACCCGAACGGTTAGTAAGACGAGGTGCTAAAAAAACTTGTCTCAATTCAAATGTTTTAAAAAGTAAGGTACATAAAGCCTGGCCTGGAGGCCTGGTTTGAGCTGTATAACCTAGAGTATGATTTTGGTATAAGTTAATTAATAATGTTACTAAAACAATTTTAATATATCTCTACACGAAGTCATGTTATTTGCAGATGTCATTTTTGATAGATATTACTAATACCTATAGAATAAGACAAACAATATAGTAAAATTGTATCAATGTTGGCCGCAAATAAATATGTTTGAATTTTCTCTGCCGTTCTTCCAACAAAAATCAGGGTATAGGTCCTTAAATTAGGTGTTATCCATTGGGGTGTGATGGGCTCTTAGTATGGTGTGAACGAAACATGTGAACAACATTTACAGTTACCGAAACCGCCCCACTCAAGAACTAAGACCTAACTACTAAGTAGGTATGAACCGCATTGATAGGTACGTGGACTAAATGTCATCTAGTTTAGTTTGTCAGTGACATTTACGCTGGGGTTCGAATCCCGGCTGGATGTACATGGGATGTTTTTCCCTTAAATTGTTTTCCATCATCCATTCATGCGAATACGGGTGTATTTCCTCTCAATTTTACCCTCCCATACCCACCCTATGAACATATTAATTGATATGAGCATAGCCCGGATATTTAGTAAGACGCGGTGGATGAAAAGAAACACCCATATATTGGAAGATATTAGATTTTATTAAAAATAATTCCTAATAAGACGCGGCGGAGGAAATAAAATAAAATATCGGAATATATGAGATTTTATTAAACATATTTCCTAGTGTTCAGTCCAATTTTTATAGTGAAGCTAGAAACGTTAATAGATCTAATGTCACGTATCAATAAGTCAAGTCATGTGATCTGCAGTTGTCACTTTTGATGGATATTATCAATACCTAAAGAAATAACACTGATTATTAAATATAATGTTATTAATTTTGTTGACAAAAAATACGTTTATATTTTTCAAAAGACTCTCCCATTGAAGTTTGGACTGTATACCTTCAGCCAAACACGTTTGTTCAGACGGGATATATTAGTTTCCTGCTGGACCACAATGTTACCGCCACTTTGTATGATATAATATTCATAACACAGACACATCTTGAAGAGATTGTGTAACCATTTCCTTCCATTTCTATCTCCTTCTTTCAAGTGTATCTACTTTCACCGGTAACTACTAAGTCTTCCACTGGTCGTACATGCGGAGTTTCCGTTTCGCGTGCGCTCTTCTCTTGTTTTCTTGGTTCCTAACTGGCTGTTATTCACTTGTTTGCTAGTTGTCTGTTCAGTGGAGAGGAACGAGTTACTAAAGTGTGTCAAGCATAATATATGAGTACATATCAAATAATTGGTAATTAGAGTCCATAGGATCTTATAATAAAACTGGCAACAGGTCTCGTGGTATAGTAGTCATAAACCCTGGCTGTTGACCTAGAGGCCTTGGGTTCGATTCCCGACCGGTACCGGTTGTTGTTATTTTCCAGGAGTGCAATGTCGTCAGCAAAAGGAAGCACGACAACCTTTTCTACTTGAACATTAATTCCAGCTACTTCCTCTAGTTTATATATCTCCTCAATCAATCCTCTCTGAATGTACATGTTAAACAAAATCAGCAAGGGTGGTCAACTTTGCCACACTGTATTTCTGATGCGGGCTTATTCTTCGTGCTCTCCACACCTTACCATTCCCACTTAGGGTCAGTTTCATAGTCAGATTTAGTACGCCTAAAGTGCGAGTCGATACTAAATACAGGACGACACCTACCTAGACCAAAATGGAATGGGCCAGTTTTGCATATGATATTGGCCCATTCCATTCAATTTGTCTTGTCTTGTATTTAGTATAGCGCCGCACTTGAGGCGTACTAAATATTACTATGAAACTGGCCCTTATTCTCTGTTCAAAGTCCATTCCACCCTCCTGTACTTGTACTTCACACCCATTCCTCAACACCAGGAACAGTTCCTCTAAAATCAACCTTATAAAAAGCCTTCTACAGCTCAACAAAGGCAATATAGGTATCTTGATCCTTGTTAGCCGTTTTTCTGCTATCAATCTTAGCGGCCAAGATTGTTTCTTGATACCTCTCCCCTTTCTAAACCCAAACCAGTATTGCGTGAGCACAACTACCTCTACCTTTCCCTCAATCCGTCGTAAGGATTTTAGAAGCACGAGTGACAAGACTCAGGGTGCAATACTGTTCACACTTATTCGCAGACGCTTTCTTGGGAAGCGGATCAACTATACTTTTTGTCAAATACGATGGAATCTGTCCAGTATTATAAATCTTACAAACCAGCTTATAGAGCGTATCGTTAATTCTGTATTAAGCCGTTTTGATGAATAATTTTACTGACATATCATTTATCTCAGAGTCTTTCCTGTCTTTCTTGCAAACCAATGCATGGCCAAATTCATCTCGCAGTATTCTATCTTCCTCTTTTTCTGTATCTACTTCTTCCTCATTTTCTAGTATCTTAGTGATTACTTAATTTCCTCCATACAGCTGTTCCATGTATTCTTTCCATCTTGATGCAATGTCAGCTTGTTCGTACACTAAGCCGCAATCCTATGTTTTTATTCCATTGAACCTAATTTCCTTTTCACCCAAAAACCTTTTGACCATATTGTATACAGATTCCAGTTTTATTTACTATATGAGCTCTTCCACCTCCTTGCATCAGTCTTCTAGTAATTTTTCTCTCACTACTTTTCCTTCCATGTTGATTTAATTTATTAACTTCCTGTACTGTCAGTGTCATTCATCAGAGTTGGTGTTATTAAAATTACTCCTTTTCTCTATTTTATCATTCCTCTCTTCAATTATTCCTTCCTGTTCTGTGATTTTTGTTTCCCTACAACCTCCTCTGCTGCTATTAAAAGGCTTTCTTTCAATCCATTCCACTCTTTATCAAGGCTTCCTACTTCTCCTGTTTGGAGTTCATTCGTTTTATCCCTGTATATTGCAACTACCTGTTCATTTTTAAACTTGTCCAAGTTCCAAATTTGGGTGATCTTCTGTTTAAGCTTCTTGAACTTAAGGTGGCATTCGTTAAGAACCATGTTGTGGTCACTATCAATATCTGGCATAGGGTAGCTTCTGCAATCCTTGACCTAAGTTTTAACCCTCTGAGTAACCAGAACATAATCTATATAGAACAGTTCTAATCTCATGCTGATTTCCACGTGTACATTATCCGTGGGTGCTGTTCAAACAATGTAATAGCCACAATATAGTTGGTTGTGAGTGCAAAACTTAACCAAACCGTCTCCTTTCTCATTTCTTTTTCCAGGTCCAGTCCCACAGATGCTCCATCTCTCCCTTCTTCTACAAAACCATTCCAGTCCCCAATGATTGTCAAGTTCTCATCTTCCTTATTAGCTTGAATTAACTCGTTCAATTATTACACTCGCTACCTCGCCGTCCTCATGATCAGAAGTTGGCATGTAGACGTCTTGTACTATGACATTATCCTTCGGTTTTTTCTCTTCGACTACTATAATTCTTTCACCATATTGCACACACCCCTCGACTCTTCATCCCAACTCCTTATTAAACACCATCCCTACTCCTCCTGCTCCTAGCCTACTCTTATTAATACTCGTGTGGATGTATTACTCGGTAATTTCCACTCCATAAGTCTCCATTAGCGGGCCACATCAATTCTGATATTCCCGGTATGTCCACTATCATCGTTTTCATCTCAATTTTAAAATTTTCAAACTTCCCACTTTGGAGAATTGTTCGAACATTCCATGTTCCAATACGTTTCTTTAGAGCACGCTTCATATCTCATAAACTGTTGTTCCTTGGGAATCCAGAGGATCTTGAATGCGGTGGCTTCCCCTTGAATTTCACCTCCTATGTCATTGACCAATTTGCGGGTCATTCACCTTTGGAGGTGATTCCTCACACCCAAAGGCAAGAGGATGCCCTTGATCCATATCCGCTCATTCGCCCTCATAAGAGGCCATTGGCACTTGGTACTGGGGTATTACCTTTCCCGGGAGTCACTCGGCTGGCTGATTGTATTGTCAAGGACACTAGGCGACGTGGTCACCACATCCCTACGCCAATATATAGGAAATATTTAAATTAGGTCTTAAAAATCTTTTTTATTTTAATTCATATTTAGAGTAATAGGCCCTAATGTAATTAAATTGTTACCATATAATAATAATACTGAATATATTTTTTAAGGAGAAAAGTTAATTTAAGAGTCGAGCACTAAGAACTTGTCTTTGAAAATTGTATTTCAAACTACAATAAACTAAGAATGTGTCGCAATATTTATGTCATCCTGTTTATAAAATTTAATTCAAATAGAATATAAAACTATAAAAAGTAAACGATTTAATTAATACCTACCTACATCGATGGGTACGTGAACTAAATACCAAATGTTTAGTTTGGCTTTCCAGTGATGGATAGATCAGAGTTCGATCCTTGACCTGAAACAATGAAGGTGTCAACACTTAACCAGATATTTTTAACTATAAATCCAATTAAAAGTGAGTTACTGTTATTATTTTTTCAAAAATGTTTTTTGTGGTTCATAAATGAACAAATGAAGAACCAGTTAGTAACCCATCAAATCAAATCAACGAAATAAAAATATTAAAGAGTAGGTAACAAGTTCGTACATTTGTTGTTTTTACAGTGGACGATGCGACCGGCCGCTACACCACTGGATTCTTCTTCGGCAACAGCTTCTGGCTAGGGTCAGCCTCCCTATGCGAGAGTCTGGGTGTTCGAGACCCTCGTAACACCTCCCTACCTTCGCCCTTCCTTCTGGGATTTTACAAGCTACGAGTCGAGCTGGGACTAGTCGCCGAAATCTCGCCTAACGTTAGTCACAGCATACAGTAATTTGCACTGCTCCAGTGGAGGTTTATATCAATGATATACAAGAGCTTATATCGTCTAACGTTAGTCACAACATGCAGTAATTTGCACTGCTCCGGTGGAGGTTTATATCAATGATATACAGGAGCTTATGTCACCTAACGTTAGTCACAACATACAGTAATTTTCACTGCTCCGTTGGAGGTTTATATCAATGATATACAGGAGCTTATGTCACCTAACGTTAGTCACAACATACAGTAATTTGCACTGCTCCGGTGGAGGTTTATATCAATGATATACAAGAGCTTATGTCACCTAACGTTAGTCACAACATACAGTAATTTGCACTGCTCCGGTGGAGGTTTATATCAATGATATACAAGAGCTTATGTCACCTAACGTTAGTCACAACATACAGTAATTTGCACTGCTCCGGTGGAGGTTTATATCAATGATATACAAGAGCTTATGTCACCTAACGTTAGTCACAA
>CABFWO010001184.1:145079-198570 GCA_902155825.1 Timema genevievae
GGGGGGGGGGGTTCAAAGTAAAGAAGTTACAAGTCAACAGTCAATCCAAGCCATTACTCGAATAAGATTCATACTTTGAACAAACTACCAATTACTTTATGAGACTACATAAAGATTATACAGTATAATCTAAAGCGTTACATATAGCTATTTACTGTAATGATAAATAATAATTTCAATAGATTATATACATATTCATAACATGAAGGGGATTTAACATTGCTAAATCATTGCTTTGTATTATAATTTTATTTATCTTTTATGTTCGCCGGGGGAGGGGCTCAGGACCCGGTGAACCCCCCCTGTGTGTGTGCCCCTGTCCATTACAATATATATTACATGTGTTAAGTTCATATAAAGACATTCATTCAAACTTACTGACCAAACCCAAACAAAATCTTTCTAAAACTAAATTGAAATAACTTGTACTCTTCCTATCTACAGATTCGCAATCTTCACATAGGCCTGTGCCTGCCTTATTCATGCAAGTCAGAGGACGCTCAGTTACTACTAGAACTCTCTTCGTTGGTCGGGAACGAACTCAGGACTGTGGCAGTGTCTAATGTGAGGTCCCCACACCACAGCTTCAACATCTGGGAGGACACCACCTTCTGGATACTAGTGTGAGTTAGTCGTGATGTGATTTGAAACGTAAACTAATGCAATTATATTTTGAGTGTGTACAAGCGTAATTGTATGTGTGAATTAACGTACAACCATCAAATAGAAATACTTGTCTTGTAGAACTTGTCATTGTAAAATGTACTTTTCTTCATGCTTATCAGATGTGTAACTACTTTTAATATCCTTATATAAGTCAAGTATGCTCTGCAATAAAGATTAAGGGGGTTTTCAATTGAGATTTGAATTGTTTTTAACATTCAATGATTTTGTTGGGGAACCCATTTGCCTTATTTTTCAACAAGCTTTTTCTCTAAAATAAGCATTGTCTGTGACTTTCCTAACATTTTTATTGCAATAAAAACAATGTAATTATTAAAGTTTAATGTGGTTATAGTAATAAATCATTAAAATTTATCAATATGATTTTATTAGTTGTCTGTCATGAGGAGAAATAAAATCAGGAATGAAGTTATCGGGAGTTGGAGTACATGAGATAGAGGAAGCAAGACTGTGATGGTATGGGCATGTAATGAGGATGGAAAAAAAGAGGATGCCTAAGAAAATGTTGGAAATGAAGTATGTAGGGAAAATACTGCAGGAGAGGCCAAGAAAAAGATGGAAGAAGCAGATAACAGAAAGTGTTAAAGTGAGAGGAGATGAATGGAATAAATTAAAGGAGGAAAAGTGGTGGAAGGATAGAAGAAGATGGAGGCATTTTACTAAACCTACCCAACCACGGGCTAGAAAGAGTTGATGATGATGATGGTTCTATTTTTTATAAGAGCAATTAAAATATTAAAGAAAATTCTTAAAATATTTATTTTGAAAGTCAAGTTTGTTAGTTAAACAACGGTTACAATTAAAGAAAGTTAAAATGTAAAAAACAAAAAATAGTTTAAAATTCGTTTGAGAACTATTTAGCATATTCCTGCACCTAAGTGGTATATTGTAGTGAGGTCTTAAACAAATTTGTTTGAAATCTTCCTATGAAATAGTTAACATACCAATTCATTCATTTCCTTCGATAGCTCTTAAAACATTTGATAGATTTGAGCAATACTCACTGTTAACTTTAAATACATATAACTAAAGTTAAATAAAAAATTAGGTATTTTGTGCATTTCAAGTGCTTAAGTGGTAAAATGTAGCCTGAAATACTCAGCGAATGCCTAGAGTTGTCATGCATGATCTTTTGTATGTTGATACTGTGCATAAAAAATCTTCTTTAAAGTCTAAACTAGACAAAATAATTTTTAAAACATTTTAAAAGGGTATGCTATCAAACATAGAAAAATAAATCAATTAAACTTTGTACATTCATTCATAGTCTCCCCTAAAAATATGAATTGCTGCAATTGTCTCAAAAAGTAAAATAAAGTCTTCAACTTTAGTTTTTAAAATTGTATAATTTGTTCATAAATGAGAATCAAACCAAAGCCAAATTTTTGAAAATTAATAAATTTTGTATATATATTTATCATATACAAATAAAATACTTTAAAAACTAAAGGTTGAAATCAGATTGCCTTAAAACTATGGTACAGGAGAAAATAGTATGAGGCAGGCCAAAACTCATAAATAAATTTATTTCAAAGGATTTTTACTAAATTTGTTACTTACATAATCGATCACTGTTAAAAAACTATTTTTTGCCCGAAAGAGGGAAAGTGGGGGGGGGGGTTAGATTACTTAGGCTAGGGTTGTTACATATTTTGTAAAAAAATGTGTGGCATTGTTCACCAGCCAAAATGTAACAGAAATTATTAATCTAAACTTAGCTCAATTATTTACATAATTATGATAAACTAAACCATATTTTTATAGTTCTCAAACACTGAGATATTAATGTTCATTAATGATTAAAAAAATACTTCTTAATTTTTTTATAAAGAGTAAAGTAACAAAGTTTCATTAATGTTAGTAATTTAATGTTAAGTTTATTTTAAAAGGTTGTACTTCGGAATCTACTATATAATTTAGTCAGTACTACACTTTAAAAAACAAAAAAAAGCTTACTAAAACCATAAACAGGATAGGCATTAATTTTTTATCCCAACAAATTTGACCCACTTTATATTTTTAACCGCTTATTGTTTTGACATAGGTAGCTCTACCTACTTAACAAACCAACTTAATCAAACTTAGCCTACATTTACTATAGTATCTCTAAAGTTGTGACTAAATTTCATGATGGTGGTGGATGAATTTTAAAATATTAATAAGTATTTATTCTTTAGATCAGATATAAAAAAAACTGAAACTTTTTTCATTTATTTTTTAAAAATGTTATAAGATAAGCCTAAATATGGTTGACATTAATATTTTGATTCATGAGAACTTCCATTACTGAAGTGACTTCTATATATATTCTAGGCACTATGGTTTTTATTCAATCTTTACTAGCAGTAACTACTATCACATCTTAACTTGCAGTGACTTCTATTTATCTTTTAAGTATTATGATTTTTAATCCATCTTTGTTAGCAGTAACTACCATCATATCTAAACTTGTAGTGACTTCTATTTATCATATAAGTACTATGATTTCTATTTAATCTTTATTAGCAGTAACTAACATCATATCTAGACTTGCAGTGACTTCTATTTATCTTTTAAGCACTATGAGTTGTATTCCATCTTTACTAGCAATAACTACCATTGCACCTTAGCTTGCAATGATTTCCATTCCATTTTTAAATTTAAAATTATAATAACTTATATCCCACCTTAGCATAGGCCAATAGCTACTTTCATCCCATTTATAGTTGTGATGATCTCAATCCCATTTTAACTCGCGGTGATTTCCAGTCTATTTCAATTTGTGGTGACTTCAACCTCACTAAGTACCTGACATACAAACACATATAGTAAACTCTTGGTCTAGTAACCTACAAGTTGTTGTAATGTTATTGCTTTAACAAGCACTTAGCACACATGTTATTGGTTCTTGGGAGTGTAATTATATAGTTAACTTAACCACTCATACCATCACTAGAGTCCCAATAAATGGTGCAACAAGGAGGGTGGGGGAATGGGGGAGATAGTAATGGGGACAATCCAGCCATTTATGCCCCCTTCCATCCAATAGGTATTAAAATAATTTTGATACAAGTTTAAAGTCTATGAAGTATCACCATAATTAAAGCACTGAAGATAGTTCTACATCATAGCCTACATTTTAAGACTATAACTAAGACTTTATATTCAAAAGGAATACCTTCATATATCTACATTAATGTGCCCCTAAAATTCTCATTTTGAAAAAAGAATTAAAAAATAATAGCTTTGATCCATTACTTGCTAATACTAACCAACTATCAAAGTAAGTTTATGAGTGTTCCACTGGCCAAAAGACTAAATTTCAACATCAAAACAATCCGATTAATATGTTGAAGCACAAAACCTAAAATAAATGGACCACTGTTGAAACTCAGTGCATATTATCCCTAGATATATTTGTTTATATTTTCAGAGGTTTTTCATCCTTCATGGTGGTGATGCTGATTATTGGAACTGGCTATGACTCATACCTGGAGCACAAGAGCACTCATTCTTTCTCCAATAACATCTCATATGAAATAGCTCGTATCGGACAGCCAGCGATAAACAAAGCCGAGTTACTGGATCCCACTAACGGACTAACAGTCACCAGTAATAACAACAACATCAGTAATGGTAGGTTACAAAACATTAACTCAAGCACTTAAAGTTTTGATATTGCCATATGTTTATAACTACCAAATTGAGGAAAAATGGCGCCAAACGGCTATTTTAAATAAATATTGAAAGGAGGATACATGGGCAAGACCCACACGCTTACCAGAAAACTGCAGGCCTCAAAGTTCACAATCAAAACACACTAAAACACATAATTATGTAATTTTCTGGGTACATTAGTGAAGAAGGGAACTGAAGTACCCCGATAATTAGCAAACTGGTAGATGACATAACAAATGAGTTGTAGATAAGTTAAAAACTTTACTAATATTCAATTTTCAAGCTACCATAAACAAACATACAGCCCACATTGAAGGTTTTCTTGGTCTAAGGCGTCACTCTAACAATTTACTGGATTTATTTTGATGTGGAGGTCTAGGTTTGAATCCTAACCGGGTGTTCTAAGGGAAGATTTTCATAAGTAGTTTGCCACTCCTCCTTAACCTTCCTCATATGTACCCTGTAAATGTAAATATGTAGATAGCCTGGGTGGGTAGTGGGACACGGCGCACAGATGTTTTAAATAAAAAAGCTTTTTTTAATCACCCTGTCTTATTACCTGTTCAGGTTCAGGTTGCAATCTGTTACATGATAATTACTCTAGTGAGGTAGGGATGAGTAAGGAAGCATTTTAGAGGTAATCTTCCAACATCTACATGGAAGTAGAGCGAGAAACCACTTAGGAAAAACTATCCTCAATACACTCGACTGGCATTCAAACCTCAGTCTCTCCACTATCACCAGATCAGACTACCACAAGGTGACACCTTAGACCGTTCAACCATTGAAGTGGGTGGTCATTATTTAAGCTCTCAAAAAAATAGAACTGATACATTATACGGTACTTAATTTCACACTTAAATTAAATGTTGACAGCCGCCGCTTGTTTCGTGTTTAACACCAGCAAAAGTTGACCTATTGGGGTAAAGTGCTCGCCTCAAGACCTAGTGTTCAGGGGTTCAAACCCAGCCGGGGTCGATGGATTTTTACTGAGCAATAAAAACTTCAACTTCCTTCAGAGGGGAAGTAAAGCCGTTGGTCTCATGTCGATTGTAGCATGTAAAAGGGCCCTGAAAGGTATGTAAAAATACCTTTCCTGACAAAATTGGGTAAACCCCTATAATCTCGCTCATATAAATTCTCGTGTGAGGATATAATAAGACAATTCATAAAGTGAAAGTTAAATACCTCAAATATATAAAGTACACCAGAAAACTTTAGTCCAGCAATTATTATTAGTTTTTATCTTACCTACTCAGATAATGTTGAGATATTT
Organism: Timema genevievae; assembly: GCA_902155825.1. Taxonomy (NCBI): domain Eukaryota; kingdom Metazoa; phylum Arthropoda; class Insecta; order Phasmatodea; family Timematidae; genus Timema; species Timema genevievae. Next base: position 150,697 of record CABFWO010001184.1, read on the forward strand.
ATTTCACTGTGAAAAATCATATCTCAATGTCAATCTATGAAGGTTTAAAATTATTTGCACTAAGCCTCAAACCAATCTTTTGTTACAGTTACTGTATTTATTTTTCAGGGATGAAGGAGAATAATGGAAACATTGCAATTTATAACAGGAGTATATGCAATGAAGTATTGCCACCGCAGAACATTGAAGACGCACCCCAGTTAAGTAAGTTATCTACCAGACAATATCAGGAACTTACAAGTATGTAGATAAAGTACTATACACTTCTGAATTTAGAATGAAATAAATCAGTAGACTGGTACATTAATATTGCAAGGAATATATCATATAATGGCTATGTTCCAAGTTTTTCATGAAATGTGGAAAACATCGGTGAGTCAATATGAGCCTGTAACCAGTTATATCAAACAGTATTACAGTTGTTTAAATGCTATTTACACCACTGGCCAAAAATGGGGCTCAGGTCAAGGTTCAAATCCTAAATAGGTGTTAGCCTACTGGGGGTGTTTTTACTCATACAGCTCATCCATTTAGTTTCCCCATCTTATCTAAATTACTTTCATCCCTACCCTTTAAATTATTTGTTAAATGTACTAATTTAAAACTACCGGTATTTAAAGAATATTTCAAATATTAAAAACGTCAGGCTTTCTTCTTTTAGTTACATAAGGTAACTATTAAATAAATAAATAAATAAATAACACTGAGTTTTAGTTCATTAGAGGCTTGAATTATTTTTGTTAGTGGGTAAAATTGTGTATGTAAAAAAAAAACATTTTACCTTTAGTAGATGATTGATCAATAATATACAATGTTTCCAGATCTAGATGCATATTTAAAAAATAATTGAGCAATTAAATATTAATGTGTTTCAATGTTTTACGTTTGTAGTATGCTGCCCACACCAATATTGGAATTAGTCATTGATAAAAATAGTCAATGGATTGTTATTATGTTGAACTATTAACTATATTAGAAATTATCATTTAAAAAAATATGCATTGTTGGTGCTAGAAAAAGGATATTTGCTAAAGAAGGTACTGTACATGGCAATAGTGCCTGTTAATGATTTGTGTGCACCATTTTATATCTTTTTGACAATTTTTGCCATGAAATCTAAAAATATACATGTTTTTGTTTAGTATTAACATTAATATAAGTATTATGCTATTTATAAGTTACACCTCAATGGCTGTCTAAACTGAGTGAGTTTTCCTAAATGGTTTTAAACTTTGCCTCCATGCAAATGCGGGTACACTTTATCTAAACCTAACCTTTCCTATCCTTAACACAATTGTGTAAATTGGTATACAGGGCTGTAACCTGAGCAGGTAGTAAGATGTGATGCTAAAAAAACCTAAACACTATAAGCAGGGGTCGACAACGCGGTTCCCGTGGGCACCTTTTTGACAGATTTTAAGTGCCCGCCTTATATTTTGTAATTTTGTATATTTTTTGTTAAATAGTTTAGTTTGATAAATAACAGGATGGTTGTCGAGTATTATTTGAAATTCAACTTCTTTGTTATGTAGTCCTCATTAGTCAAAAATTTATTATTCAATTAATATCTTCATACACAAGTTTTTAACAATAAGCCCACTTTGTAACATGCCTCAAAATTTAAGGCTCAAATATTTAAAATTGACGGATGATAATATTATAGTTTATGTTTTGTTCATTACATTTAAAATATGTATATTCTCAACTTGTCACTAATAAATACAAAAGTAAAAGGTGAAAATTCAAATATAAAAATCAAGTTTTTTGGCAGGCCCAAAGTAAAACATATTTTGGAAAATAGCTCTTCATGCTTAAAAGGTGTCCAACCCTTGCTATATAGTATTTGACTTTGGCTATTCCAAATGTCTGTGACTGGAAAATTTAAATTATTTATAAGTACAACAAATTATTTATAAAAATTTCAAAAATGAAACATTTGTATAGTAACATTCTATGAGAGCAATTTTTACAATTCCTGGTTAAATTCTTTGTTTATTAATCAAAATCGTTGACTATGTGAATGACTTGAAGGTAGAATCATAGATGGAAATGAGCAAGTGCCATACTTCTGGTTAAATTGCAAGAGTTTAACAATGCAAGAAGACATTGTGAAGGTGATCCTAAGTGTAAGTACTCAACAATAGGGGTGTGTGAAGGTCACTTTTTAAATATGAAGTCAAGTTGTAGCTTAGCTTGAAACATTTGAAGCAGATCATCATGTTTTTATTGATTTCACATAATACTACTTTTAATTTCCAAAACTATCCATTAAGTGCATGTAGGCAATGCCAGATTTAAGACCAGGGAGGGGGGAATCACTTTGGGGCCCTCACAAACTCCCACAAGAAAGAAAACATTATTTCTTATTTTATCTTGTACATTCCTTCTTGTTTTGTGACTACTTGTGATATACTTCATGAAATGGACTTTAAATACATTATTGACATGTTTATTGCAAAGAAAGTAAGGAAAGTTGCTATATAGTGAGTGTTTTAGTGAAGTCTTTATGTAGCCTTCTTCCTTTTACTCTGTTACTATTACTTTTTTTAAATCAAACAATTGCTTTGTTTTTACCTTTCCTCAGACACACTATGATGTAATTTACATATGTTTATGGGAACACCCACACTGTATGCCGCACCAAGACCCCCCCACATAATTAAATCCTTCACTGCATCTAGGTAAAGAGAAATGTGTAATAAATAACAAAGCACGTTATTGTTATTTTATGGTGACACATCTGAATTTATCCGTGCTTACATAATTGATGTCATTTAATCACTAGTTGGCTGTAAAATACTGTTTGGTAACTGTTCTAAAAATAATTACATGTTGATATATATAGTGAAATTTTTAAAAATCTGCTCATAATATATCATAGTTTTCTTTTTTATTCAAATTGCTTCAAATATGCAAAGGCCTATGAGGTTGTCAAAGCAAAGGATATTTGACCTTTGACTTCGACATTTTGAAGCTTCGTGTGACCTTACTTGACAATGATGCAAATCTCCTTGTTAACTCATACCTATAGGCATATGGTCTGAGGTGGTGTTGTCATTCTCTGTGCGTCTCAACCTGAAGACTATCTGCGACCAGACTGTTGGTGAGGACACCATTCCAACCATTCATGGGCTGAGATCCATCAGTATGGCTTGGGTCATCCTTGGACACACTTGTATCGTGGCCTTCAAGTACTCAGGTATTAATAACATGATAGATATAATGGGAAACTGGATATTTTCTTGATAGTCCACGAGTCTATACTCGAAAAAAACTTTTTTTTTACCAAAATAAATAATGACCTTAATTAAATCCAGACTAGATATTCGACAAATTGATAAAAAGAGTAGTCACTTGACATTTTTAATTGGGATTAAAATCAGATATTCATAGATGTAGAGTAGCAATGCTAGAGTAATCTTGGCTACAACAATTCTGAGTGGGATTGATAAGATAGAGCAAATATCTGCTAAGGGTTTAGAATTTGGGGCTTTAGAATTAACTGATTTTGTTGATATTTTTACTAATCTATACATACTAAATTTTATCTAAACTAATTTTAATGAGATTGACATGATATGCAGAGAAAATAATTGGGGATCATCATTGTAGATTTCGATGAAATAACTCAACAACGAACCAGATCTTTACTACTCGGCAAATATTATAAAAAAGTGTGAATACAACATTATGGCACATCAATTATATATTTTAAAAAGGCCGACGTTTCAATTCAAAGAAACAAATTATATACATTTTGGTCAAGTTTGGGATACCCAAAAAACTTGTCAAGCCATTTGAGGTATGTTTGGCTGATACGTGTGGCAGGGTATGGGTTGAATGTCACTTACCAGATACTTTCAAAACATATAATGAGTTGAAACAAGGATACACACTTTCTCCATTACATTTTAATCTAGTCTTAGAATATGCTATTAGGGTGATGAGGCATGAAGGTATGAGATTAAATGGTACAATGGAGCTATTAGGATAGCTTTGTTAGGTGAAAGTAAGGAGGAAGCTGTTGCAAGAAATGCAGCCGTGCTCAGGGTATTGATTGGAAAATCCATTGGGAAGATCTAAACGCATATGGGAGGATAACATTAAAATGGACCTGAGAGAGATAGGGCTTAATGGGAGAGACTGGATAGAACTTGCTTAAGATAAGGATATTGTGTAATGAGGTGGACTGGATAGAACTATCTCAGGATAGAGATAGGTGGCATATTTTTGTGAGTGCGCCAATGAACTTTGGAGTTCCTATTGTCATAGAGTAAGTAAGTACACATGTGCATTCTGTCACCCATAAATTGGTCCAACAGCATAACACAATATAAATAAATACTTGTTAGGAAGTGCACAACTCTCTTTATATACTCATAGCCAACAACCTCTTGGGAGTATTTAGTGAACATTTTTAATTTTATATTTTATTTATATTTTAATATTATAATAAAGTAACACACCACAACCATGAAACATTATTTTGTTATACAATAAGGGACATGAAATAATTATATTTGAGTTTTATAATTTAACATTAAAAATTTAGGCTTCTATAGAATAGGTATTTCAAGAACATATTTATTTTACCTTTTCAGATAATATGGAATACCGAGGATTGGTTGAAAAAGAATTTTTGTTTCAAACCATCAGCAATGGAGCTTTCTCGGTCGACACATTTTTTTTCATCAGGTGAGACTTTTAAAGTTTATGAAAGACTAGGGAATGTGCAATGAACACTTCTGTCACATAGAGTACTACAATTATTTGGTATACAATTAATGTAACACCCACATTGGTGGCCATATGGTCTAAGGTGCTACTCTCACAACGAACTAAACTGCCGATGATTGGGAAATCACGGTTCGATACCAGTCAGGTATAGAGGGTGGTTTTCCATTCTCCCTCCACGCGAATGTGAGTATACTTAATATATGATTTAACCTTCCTAACCCCTAACATATGACTGTAATTAGTACATAGGTATAATCCAAAACAGGTAGTCAAGACGCATTGCTAAAAACATCCTGGAATTGATTGACTCTCAAGTTTTAAATCTGTAACGGTTTGTGTTTGTCACAGCGGCGTCTTGGTGTCATTCCTGTATTTCCGGACAGTGGCAAAGATTGACGTCACAAAGCTCACAATGAGCACAGGAGTTCTATCCAACTTCATGCAATTCTTAGGATTGCTTGGATACAGATTTCTACGGTAAGAAAAATTACCACACCAACATAATTGATACATTTTATTTTCCATTTTTATCAGTCTAAAGTTCAATTCAAAGAATTTGATACTGTAGTTTAATTTGTCTTGTAACTTTCTGAACATTAAATAATAAAATAATAGTGTAATATAATTTACTTTGATTCCAGAAACATAATTTGATATTTAAAGATCCCTGGGAAATCCCTGAGAAATTGTTTGAATAAAATATATTGGTAGGATGAATTTTATATTACACAATGAACCATTTGTTTAATATTGGTGAGTTTTATTTCCAGTTTCAACTGAAATGATGTATTTTACATTAAATACCATATACCAATTAGTCCCCTTGTATTGCTGAAGAGAAAAGTATGTAAGTATTAGACTAATATCCATTCCTATTTAGATTGTAGCTTTGTTAGATACTAAACCATTCATTGTACAGGGTGGGGTGGAAACAATTAGACGACTTATGCCAAGAAAAGTGATGGATAACGTTCAGAGGTTTGCCTGACATCCGGTGGAGCTCACCTGAGTGACATTATATTCAAAAAGTGAAAAAGTTTAGTGCTTGCTTTTATTTAGCTAGTGAATATTTACTTTTCAATTAAAGTGTTAATTTTCAAGTTACTAATCATCTAATTGTTTTGGTCCCACGTTGTATAAAGGCCAAAATCTTGAAATTTTAAATGTTGCAAGGCTACCCATGACCCGAAATGATGCAGTGTTTATGTGGAAAGACTATTTAAATTCAATAATTTAAGAAGGGCATCTTCATTTCTATTTTCATGACATAAGGTACCGTCCAAGATATTTTTTAAAATAATACTTTTAATAATAACTTACATCATCCTTGGTGTGTTGCCCCGCACTATTGTGCTATTTGTACCATTTCGTTCCTCGTGATCTTTTATCTTATTGGGGCGTGTAGTAAAAGAATGACATTTTTCAATACATTTATTATACTTTTTATACACTGAATGTTTGAATGGTATGACTTGCCACCTATATACTCGGTACATGTTTAGATTTAACTATGGTATTTTATTAAAAATTGGGTATGCAAAACACACAATTGCACTTAGCTCCCAATATTAATTTCAATAGACTGCAGTGAGCTGTGCTACCTCCTGAGAATCCCAAGCTATATTTATTTGTCTTGTATCCTTAAATTGTTAAGGGATAAGCTTTCTCTGCCAATCAGAGGGGTTTATGCATAGTGGTTATGAACTATTTTAAAAGTGTCATGCGAAAGAAACAACTAAGAGTATATAAAGTCCACTTTTTCAATTTGAAGCCGAATTGAATGATATGAGATATTCCTGAAGTCGAATCGAAGTTCAAATATTTAAAAAACATATATAATGTTGGACAAAAACATTATATTATGCATAACTACGTAAATTTAAGTATTAAATATAATTTACAAAATACTATTTTCAAACATATATATTTCGTCTTAAAATGATAAATTAAATTATCACAAGATGTAATCTAATTTTCACTTCTTTTTTTTTTTTTACATTAACACTAATTTGTGATGAAAATAACTGCAGAAAAAAAAAGTATGTGTGTTTTAACTTTAAATAATTTTTTGGTAAAGCTTCGTAACTGTCAAATCTGGAATTTTACTCTCTAATCAAAGTCAAAGCGAACGAATATTCGAAATAAGGTCAAAGTTTTTGATGCTTCACGCACTCCTAAAAACAAAAATTTACTAGAATTCTGGGTCTTCAGCCGTTCAAAAATACTATGTACCAACACGTGGGAGCTACTCAGAACTCAAGTTTGACTTGATAACAAATGCAAACCTAAGAAAACATTCATATTTCCTTTCTAAAATAACCTTATAATTTTGGGTTTAAATTAAAGAGTTAGTTCCCATCTAAAGAGTAAATAAATCATTATTATATATTACAAGAGGGTCTTCTGCAAGGCATCATACAAGGCACGGTTGAGGGAAAGAGGAGATTAGGAAGGAGGAGGATTAAAATATTGGATGCCCAGAAGGAAAGAAGGAAATTCTAGGAGCTGAAGGAAGAAGCAGAGGACAGGCCGCATTGGCGGTCTAGGTTCACTGACGAAAGGAATGTACCTATCGTAAGACAGAACACCTAATAATAAAGTAATAAAACGTGTATCACTGTGTCATTACAAGTAATCAACTGATGAGGTTGTGATATGTTTCACCCTAGCCTGACTGTGCCCTACATGTTTGTGCTGGGCTTGGCGGAGGTTTCCATGAAGTGGTTCTACTTCAACTCGGTATTTGAACCCCCCACCTTGGACCATGTCAACTGTCCCAACTACTGGTGGAGGAACCTCCTTTACATCAACACATTGTTTCCTGTGGAGGATATGGTCAGTAGTAAACCCTATGTAGTAGTAATATGGGGCATAGACTGCTTTGCTTCACAAGCCTTCAATTAATTCTAAACCGATTTCAGTTGGAATAGTTCTTAGTTTAGAAATAAACAACATTTGTGCATACATTACTATATAGTTTGCTAATGAAAGTCTGGGAAACCAAAATTAATATAAAACTAGTTCATTTACAACATAGCTCTACCACAAAATGCAATTAAATTACTTATGTTGTTTGTTCGTTTACTTTGAAAGGTGGCCGTTTTATCTTTACAGATTACACAATGGCCATATAATATATAAGCCGAGTCATAGTGGAAACATGTCAGGTTAGCTTACAGGGTTAGCAAAGGGCACAATATGTTTATTTCCTATAGTAGACCATCTTAACACCATTGAAATTTAAATATCTCCATTTTTCAAATTGTTATGGTTTTCATAAAAATATTTTATAATTTTTCAGTAACAATTGATAATTTTAATTTAAAGAGATTTTGAAAACGTTTTTAATACCATGTAAAACAACAAATATTATTAAGCTTAGCAGAAGATTGAAATGACATACAAGGTTATTTCAACTCTGCTGTTTGCTAAAGATGAGTATTTTCTTATATTTCATAGTTTATTTTTGCTATGATCTAATATATTCTGGCTAAGCTCTATTTTCTATAATATACAGCAAAAGGAGATAATTTAATGTAATAATGTTTTTTGATTATTTGTTTACTCTTCTATTTATACATTTCCACATTATTAAATAATTCTAGTAGATTCTAGTAAAGCTATAAAGTTGGATGGAGTAGAGCTGAGAAAGGTAAAGTTTGTAAAATATATAGAAATATATTGGAATTATATTGGAGTCGAAAGGTGGGAGTAAAGAGGATCTATTAAGATGGCAGCAATGGGAGCTGTTCTATATGTGTGTAAGAGACTTGCTATAGAGAAGAGATGTGCTCTTGGTGTAAGGAAGTACTACATAGGGTGTAATTTGTACCTATAGTCACAAATACAGCGGAAAAACGGATATTAAATTTAAGAGAGACCAGGAAAGTGGATGCCATGGGAATGAAGTTTGTGAGAAGCATGTTAGCTGTCACGAGGAGAGACAGGGTTAGGAATGAAGTTCTCCAGGAAATAGTGTGGGTACAGGGAATTAATGAGATTGCAGAAGGAAGTAAAGCTGAGATGGTATGGTCATGTAATCAGGATGGAAAAAGAGAGTATACCAAAGAAAATTATGAATATAAAGTATGTAGAAAAAACACCACAAGAGAGACCAAGAAAAGAGTGTGCGGAATAGATAACAAAAAGTGTGTGAGAGGAGAAGAATGGAGGCAATTAAAGGAGAAAGAATGGTGGAACGTAAAAAGAAGATGGAGGCAGTTTATTAAACTAACCCGGCCACAGGCTAGAAACAATTATGATGATTTATATATTTATGCCTTTCTAGAGAATTTTTTTTATAGTTCTATGCACCTTACTAGCTGCTTGGACTACCTGAAACTTACATGAAGTTAATAAATTTTAAGTAAACACACCACTATTATCATGGAAATAGGACGTAAATATAACATTGAAAATCATAATGTTAAAAATCAACTCTAGTGCTCCCGGCTGATATTCAAACCAAATTGTGATATCCAGATTAGAGATGAGCATACCAATAAAACATATTGATACTTAGACTATGACCAAATTTTCGATCTGGTTATCACGACCAAGATACCAGCACAAAAAGCCTGGCTAAAGTATATAGTATAAAAATGGCCATTCTGCCTATCAAGACCAACTTGGTCATAAAATGTAGCGACTTTAAGTCACTCCTATAAATAACTAGCAGAAGTACCCGGCTTTGCATGGGGTAGCCGCGCCATGCATTGCGTGGCTACCCTGTGCAATACTTTTATTTGCTTCAAACAGACAGAAAAAATATATCATTTCATTTCTTCCAGCACTGTTTTTTATAGCCTAAATTTAAAAAATCTATCACAAATTGAAAATTCCAGTTTCGAAGTACAAATGTTTGTGCACAGGGGCTACTAATTTTAAAATTACAGATCTCTGAGTATTGTATGTATTGCACAATACTAAAGAAAGGCAGACAAAAGCTTATTTTTATTAATATATATATGGCTTTACATTTTGATTTCCCAGTCATAGCGTCTGTGTCGCGGTTCCGTGACCTTAAATAACTTTTTCAGTTTTTTGAGAGTTAGATTGGCTCCTCTTATTGACACTGGATCATTAATTTAATTTTTATTATAAAAAGTAATGCAATGCTACTATAGTGAATGCTGTGATTACTCTAAAGATTGGTAGAACAAGTAGAAATGTGTGGTTGATAAATATCTTTGGCTGCCATAACATAATCATCCTTTGTTATACTTCGTACATCATCAGTGCATGGTGTGGAGCTGGTACCTGGCTAATGACACTCAGTTCTTCATTCTGGGGGCGGTTCTTCTCATCCTCGCTGTCAGGTGAGTCTTTAGTAGAGTTTTTTTAACACTTTGTTTTGTTCACAATAAATTATCACATTTTAATAACCAATATTCTTAGAGCGATATTTTAATTTCAAAATATAGTTTGAAGCTATAAATATCTTACAATAATTTATAATATATTTTAACAGTTTTGTTGTTGTTGGTTTACTATAAAAATTCAGTTACTGATTGTTTCATACTATAAAGACAAATAATTGCCTAAATTTGTTTTGTTTTCTTTAATAAGTTAAGGAACTAAAATATCCATAATTAAAATATATAATACTACGCACAAATAATACAGCAGCAAACCAACTTTCAAATAATAATACTTGATTAATATTTAGTTATTTTTTAAGAATTATAAAATAATCAAAAAGATTACGTAAAATCATAAAAGTTCTTGTATTACAAATTTGGAAGGATTGTTAGCCATGCAATTTATTGAGACTTACCTTATTTGTTTCAGTCATTTCCGCATTGCAGCATTTACTCTGGTGACATTTCTTTTGAGTTCCTGGTTTACTACAGGAATCATAGCTTACCACAATAAACACATGCCCAGGTACCGTTTCATTAATATTAATTTTATTGAAAAGATTTGGAAATACAAGGGATTTTAAACAGTTTCAGTCCTGTTTTCAAAATGTAAATTTAAAGTATTCAAGTTCTAGTTTTGATTTGTCTTAACTTACTTTGGAAGTTTGTGTGTTTTTTTTTTTTTACAAATTTATATCACAACTACACACTTTATATCTAGGGTGGGACACCTTTTGTTCTGGGGGCCTTAGTTAAAAAAAGGTTGGAACCTAAGAGGGAGGTGTGTGTTAGATGAGCACCAAATTAATTATTTTTTATGGTTGCCAAAACAAAAGTATTGTTTTGTCGTATAGCCTACCGTTAATTTTTTTAAATCTTAAATTTTTGTTAAAAATCATCCTCCAATCTTGCAAAGAAAGGTGTTTATGTTGTCAGTGAATTGAATATATTCTCTTGTTGCAGTATGGATGACCCATTGGCTCTCTTTGACAAGATATATGACAAGCCATGGACTCGCCTAGGACCATATCTGGTAGGAATGTCAGTGGGATGGATTCTCTACAAAACCAAATGCAAGATCACCATGAACAAAGTATGACTCATTCTAATCAGCCAATTATAGAGGTGGTGATTTGATACAAACGTATCAAGACATTACAAGAATCTTAGGATTTAAAATAATATTGTTTTTAGAGGGTGGGAACCTCAAATTCTTAAAGACATTCGAGGATTCAAGAAAATATCAAATCCAAAAAAATACATATTAAAAAATAAATTATTAGAATTTGTTTGGAGCTATAATACTTCTTATTAGTGGTTCAGCCCCAACATAATTTTAAGACAAAATTAACAACCAAAACATAGCCCATTAATTTAACAATTAATATAATTAATATTATCAATAATGCGTTATAACAGAAATTGTCAAAATTAAGTTACTATTCTCATTTTTTTATTATTATATTATATTTAAATTTATGTTAATAATTTTTTTAAAGATTTAGATTCAGATTTGGATTTGTAAAATAATTTATTCGAGCTATTCTAATATTTTTACATCACTCTTAAAAAACTTCATGGCGTTAGCCCGTAATCAAGCTATACTGAACGAGTGGCCGCCATCAGTTGGCGATGATAGTGCCAGCTTTTGCAGATAGAGGGTGTCATATAGTCAGCACCCTACAGCCATTAACCTCAGTTTTCTAGACTGGAGCTGTTACATTTTCGTTCAAGTAGCTCTAAATTTGTCCTCTCGAAGCTGAGTTGACCCCGTTCCAGACCCATTGCTTCACAGAAAAAGCTGGAAACGCCGGGGATTGAACCAAAGACCTCTGGATTCATATCCATAAACTGATCACTAGACCACAGAGGTGGTCGAAGTACTCTTAGCAAATATTAAAAAAATTGAAAAGTTGTTGTCAAATTACAAGGTTACTAGTAGTTTTGTATTCCACAGTTGGTAGTAACAATTGGCTGGCTGACTTCCACCTCGCTGTTCCTACTGCTGATATACGGCCTATATGATGCACACTTGCATCCAATCACCGCTGCGGCCTACTCTTCGCTCAGCCACTCTGCATGGGCGCTTAGCCTTTCTTGGATTGTTGTTGCTTGCTCCACTGGTTATGGAGGTCAGTTGCAAGCTTTACCTATATTGTGATACAAGGCAAGGCATTGATACTAGAAAGGTAATGATACTAGTCTGGCAGTGATATTAATAAGGTGGTGAGACTAATCAAGGCAGTGATATTAATAAGGTGGTGAGACTAATCAAGGCAGTGATAATAGGCCAGACAGTGATTAGCATAGAAATAATTGTACTACTAAAGTAATAAGGTAAAGTGGGCTATTGTAAAAAAAAATTGCATGAAATTCTCACTAAACAATATCTTCAAGAATTTACATGATAGCCCTAGTTCTACAAAGTTCAAACTTAAAACATTTGAAGTTTGAATACTTAAGAGGTATTGTAAAACAAGCTTACTTGGGATAAGATTTGTACTGGGAACAAATATTTATTTTGTTGTTGATGTGTGCCTAAATATAGGTTTGGCTTTTAACTTTGATCAGTTAGTTAACATACGACAGTTTATGACTAATCTTATTGTGAATGCCCCCGGTAAAAGATATCCCCCTATTTAAATGGCAAATGTGTGTTATCAAGATAATATTTAGGTAAGAACCTCAAGAGTAGAGGACATGTGACTAGTTTGTGCAGTTTCTTTTAGCTCCGTTTTAATCAGAATTGTGTTTAAATGCTTGAAACTTTATTTTCATTCCAAATTAAAACATTACTATCAACATGGTCAAGATGAGACCAACATAATTCAATCAAAAAAAGAAAAAACACACTTGGTGGCCTATAAATGTTTGCCATTGTTTCAGGTTATGTGGATAAGCTACTGTCATTAAGTATACTGTATCCATTCAGTAGAGTAACCTATTGTGCTTACTTGGTGCACCCCCTTGTAATCAGGATAATGGCGATGAAGATGGACAGTCCTCTTCATCTCAGCAAGGAAACAGTGGTGAGATATTTTGAAAATTGTTTATGTACTGAAGTAAAACCTAGAACTTGTCACCAATATTTAATGTTTTATATCTACTTAACATAAAAAATAAAATTTTATTTTATATTTGAAAATGATTAGGGGTCTGCGAGCTTGGGTTTTTTTCATTCAAGCCGAACTCGAGTCGAGTATTTCTAAAAGCTCCCGAGTTCGAGTCGAGTTCAACAATATTTTGTTTGTTTTGTTCTTTTTATAAACCAAATAAAGAATCAATCAATCACTTCTTCAAAACTTCCACAGTAACATATTGTTTTGAATTTTCAGAAATATTACTTTTTCATTAATGTCTCTTCATATGAAAAATAAATATTTCCAAAAATTCAAAACAATGTGCAACTGTGGAAGTTTGAAAAAGTGGGAAGTGTAAAAGTGTAAGAAGAAATAGAGAAGTGTGTTTGTTTATATCTAGGCCTAACCTAACTATCCTTTCGGGTTGGCTTCCTTCACTATCACTTTACATTATTGTAGTGTGTTTCTACGCTGTCTTGATAAAAAGTTAATAAAATTGACGTTTTAATTAACTAATATTTCCCCAAAATATGCTTTAGTAACTTAAAGAAAACGTAAGATTTATAAACAGTTAGAAATTTGAAGTGTTTCGTATTTAGTTTATTATTCCTTAGTGTAATCGTGCATGATCATGTCTTTTGTTCCATTTTCATTCCTCTATGCGCAGTTGCACATGCGTGTTGTACAGGCTCTCGTTAAACATTATTTTATTGAGAAATTTACTTCATTTCAATTTTTAATGTTTATAAAAGTTGATGCTCATACTTTAAAATTAAAAGAAATATTTCTAGCAAACAGTATGTAGTGAATGCTTTTTTAAAAATATAAATGTGCTAAGTTTGGTAAGGTATGTTTTGCAATAAATAAGTTCAACATTGATTTTAGACAGGTTAACCAACATAATTCTATAACTAGATAGTAACTAAACTAGTGCTAGTTTTGTAGCTAAACATTTTAATTAATAGCTCTAAATATTTTAAGTTTGAAAACATATATAATAATATATTCTTGGTATTACATTTTTAATTTAACATAAATTATTATAATTAGAAAGGGACCAGGTAAAAATAGTACAATTATTTAGTAATCTTCTTAGCTATTTTTATTTTCATTGCTTTGTTATGGCAATACAGGTAAACAACTTCAATAAAGTATAATTCAAAATAGATGACAATATTTAATAAATTTACCTATCAAAAGGGGTTTTAAAGCTCTTTTACATTATTAATGTGAAAATTGATATTAATTTTTAACAATTTGCTAAGTAGCTGAATGATTTATAAGTGGAAATGCCGATATTATCTCAATTAAATAACCTAAGCTTACTATTGCGTTTTAAAAATTGATTATTAAGTACCTTAAGTAAAAGCTTGAAAATGACAAGCCTACAAAACTTTCGATCTCGATCTAGAGCTTAAGGGACAAGCTCGAATCGAAGCTCGAAATCCAAGTACTCGCAGAGCCCTAAAAATTATATATACATTTTTTTGAAGAATAAAATTGACCCTCTGTAATTTAGTGACCAGAGTTCCTTGTTACGGATCCAGAGGTCTCTTGTTCGATCGCTGGCACTTCCAGATTTATCAGTGAAGCAGAGGATTTGGAACAGAGTTAGACTCAAGTGTTGTAAGGACAAATGAGGAGCTACTTGAATAAAAATAAGTAGAAACTCCGGTCTAGAAAAGTGAGGTTAAGGGGCCGAAGGGTTTGTTGTGTCCTTGTTGTTTAGCTCTCTTTCCTAGTTTAAATATTAGTAAAGATATGGTTTTCCTCCTTTTGGAAAGTCACATCAAATACTAAGTAGTTATTTTTTTCAGATTATACTATTCCTGGGACAAGCAGTGGCATCTTACATCCTTGCTTTTGTGGTGTCCATCACCTATGAAGCGCCAATAGTTTCGCTTTTGAAGATTTGCTCTCCTAAAAAGAAAAAGCGGTCATATCCAGTGGCACAGTGAAAATAACACTATAAGTGCATCAATATACGGTATAGATGATTCCTTTGTCAAAACCATTAAGTCATTACCCCTTGATCAAAGAGACACTAACTTAGTGCAACATGTTTTTATCAACATAAATAATGACTCAAGGAATATACTTTGTGCAGAGATGAATGAACTATGAACTATGAATTACAAATGAAGATGTAGATCTTCAGAACTCTCATGAAAGTGATTTATAGAGATTTATTGGAAATGTGTTCACTTTTACAAATAAAATTGAATGTTTTTATGTGGTTTTATAATTATTGTTTGTATGATACTTTTAATATTATAAGTTTTAAAAAATAAGTCTAAGTGCCATTTGTTGGTAGAATAAATATTCTTATTAGTTGAGTTATTGAATTGGAGTAGTTACCATACAGAAATTAGGAGAAATATATAGAAAGTCCTTGACTATAAATTAAAAACCAGCTCTCAGAAAACCATAATCCACCCAGTAAAGAACTTTAAGAGCAAACAAAGATTGCTTTCTTCCATAATGTATTTCAATTATCTTTACATAAACATTAATAGATAGCAAAATATAAAATTGATAATATAAATAGAATTAACACAGAGTTCTTCAAATATTTCTCAGGAGAAAAATAAAAATAGCAGCATAAAACTGTTTTAGAAAATTATACAAAAGGTTATTTAAACTTCACGATGAACCTTCAATAGCTACTTCAGTCTCCACATGAACATATACCGGACCTTCTCGAATGTAGTTCTTGAACCGAAGGATAGTTTCACTCCCAAACACAGACTCAGAAGTTGGAGAAGACACAATCGTTCTAAGGACCTCAAATTTGGCATCTTTACATAGCTTAGTAGATTCTGTAGAGCGATCCAAAAGAAATTCTATTAGACCTGAAAACAACAAAAATAACTATTTTAGAAGTGCTTCATACACTATATATATGGGACCAGGATCATCGTTAATGGAAATCATAGAAATCAGATGATTTTTCCATTGTCAAAAAATGTCGCCTTAATCCCAAGACACTTGTTATTTTTTGTGATATTGGCCTCATGACCACCAACATGTGTTTCGAGCATCGTCTTTGAATCTTCTCCTCTTCCATCCTTTTCATGTGTCAATACCCACCAATCTCTCCTTCTCTATCCTATCCTGCAGAGGTTCCTTCTTTATTATCTCGCTCTAACCCTGTCCATCCTTGTCACTTCCTAACTTACTCCTCAGAAATTTCATCTTACAGTCATGCCTGTATCCTGCTATTACCCTTTTCCTTCATTATCCAGGTTTCTGATGCATACTGCAATATTGGAACATAGTTCGCCCTACACATATTGATTCAAATGCTTTAAAAAAATTTTAAATTTAAGAATATAAATGAATTACCACTAGGTATTCAAAATGTTACAATTTTAAATTAAAATAAGTATATTTGTTCTCCCCAGTGCGTGATAAAGAACTAAATCTTTCTTGAAATTTTTATTTTAAATTCTATCCACTTAACAGCTATAATTGGTCATGTGTTGTTTACGACCAGGGAAAATTTAATATTGGTATGTTTTCTCAGCATGCAAAAAGATTTTTGTTTAACATGTTTATAATTTTTAGTAACAGCTTTATATATCTTTATATACTTGAATAAATTTGATAATACTTTCATAAATAATCTACAACAAATTAGGTATTTTATATTTGGCAACATACTTTAAAAATAATCGAAAATATAATTACTGGTAGGTGGGGCCTATGGTATTATCAGGCAAGCAAGCATTGTTTAATGTATATTATTATTTATGTGGTTTAAAATGTAAGCAACTTGCAATGAAAAGTAAATATGTTTTTAAAATGTTATTTTGATCATTATTTTCACTGTTATTATTTGGAGTTTAAAGTGCATCAACACAATAGTTATCGTCAACCAATTCTTTTGATCATATGTGAGACACATTCATTAGAAGGCATTCTTTGAAGACCTACAAATAAAAATGGTAAATTAACTGATATCAAATTAGTCTTCATATACTTCTGAATTTTGGCTGACTAGTAAAAGATTTCCATGCTTTTCAATTTTATTTTTAACTTGTAGCCTAACTAAATGTGTAAATATAATATACTAAATGAAAGATTATCGTAATTTAAAGCGTTATCTACATCTATTGAGGACGAGGGACCAAAATGACATTAAATATATGTTATTTTGGGTAAATATTGAATTAATTTAACAGCAACATAGAATATTTGGCAAAACCAAAATTGAACAACCCTTTTGTATATACATTTTTTTAATTTGCAAGTTTGCAGGTCAAATAATGATTCTATTCTAATTTTTACAAACATTAAAAATTTTCAAACATTTGACTTTAAGATTTTTATTCCAAATTAAATCACAATGAATATGAATGTGGGATCTGTTTGGACTTTGAATTTTTAATTCGATTCAAATCTTTAAAATAACAAGATTCATTTAGCAATGAAAAGGCCCAATGACTAAATTATTTTATAATAATGGAAATTTTGTAGGAAAAGATAGAGGAGGGTATGAGTACATGTGAAGAGAGGGAGAGAAAAGAGGAAGGCAGAAGTCTGTTGGAGTTACACGCAAGAAATAAAATAAAAATGGCAAACAGATGGTAAAAAAGTTAATAAAAAGTCATAAAATCACTGGATAAAGTTAGGTGGGGAGCTAAGGTCAGTGATAGACTGATTCCTCATGTACAAAGAAATGAAAAGGTGGACTGTTACCATCAAGGTAATACCAAGCGTGTCCTTAGATAGTGACCATAGGCTGCTGGGGTAGACATAAAGGGATGGGAACGTAGGAAAAAAGTAGTAGGGCAAGAAAGAATAATAAGGGTATAGAAACTTAAAAATGAAGAGGAAATTGAAATGTATCTAAGAAAAACAAGAAGCTTAGCACCCAAGGATGAGATGCAAAGTGTAGAAGTGGAATGAGAAAGGTTTAAGAAAAGTTTGGTGAGAGCTGCAGAGGTGTGGGAGGACAAGTGATAAGAGGAAGTGGAAGGAGACAATATGGTGGAACGACAGGGTAAAGGAAGCAGTGGAGAATAAAAATAAAGGATTCAGAAGAGATGTTAAAAATAGGAATGAGGAAACAGAGGAATAATTATAGGTAAAAAAAGATAAGAGCAAAGAGGGTTGTACGGGAAGCCAGTAATGATTGGATTCAAAAAATTGATAGAGATGCTAGAAATGGATGTGGAAGGAAGGTGTTATATAGCCAGGTCAAAAACCAGTGAGAGAAAAAAAAACAAGACATAAGAATGATGGATGAATAAGGAAGAATGAGGAAGACAGGAGGAGGAGAATAAAAGGAAATATGGATGAGATATTTTAAGAAAATGTTCAACCCAAGGGATGAATTAAAGAGGATTAAACAAGGAAAAGCACCATGTGTGGACGAACTAACTGTGGAGATTGTAAGAGCTGCAGGAAAAGCCGGAATAAAATGGCTATACAAGATGTTGAGAGTGATATGGAAGGAAAAAATTTACCGGAAGAAGGAAATTATAGTACTGATTTTCAAGAAAGGGGTGTACGAACTATAGGGGTATAATGCTGATGTTCCACTGTAGAAAAATACATGAGAAAATACTGGCAAAGAGAATAAGAAGGAAAATGCAAGGAAGGTAGAGAGAGGAACAGCAAGAATTTGGGAAGGACTTGTTAATGGTACTTATGGATGTGGAGAAGGCTTATTAATCTAGATAGATATAAAGTTTGGGAAGCGATGGAAGAGACTTAAGTGGAAAGAGGAGTTTTAATGAGAGTAAAGAGTATGTATGAGGATAACAGGAGTTGTGTCAAGATGGAGAAGGGGTAGACGGAATGGTTCCAAATAAAAAATTGAATGAAGCAAGGGAGTGCTCTCTCACCACTATTATTTGTAATGGTAATGGAAATTGTTATGAAGAGAGGGGCAAGGAAGCTCGATGAGGAAAGAATGAAAGCCATGACATTTGTTGATAGCTTGATGATTTAGGCGGAGAAGGAAGAGGAAGTACAGGAACAGCTGCAGGGATGGAATGAAGTGTGAAATGAAATTTAGCATGTTGAGGTGATGTTAATGAAAGGAAGAGGATAAGTCTTAGTAATGCTATAAAGTTGGATGAAGTAGAAAGGATCTAATAGGAAAGGGGCAGCAGGGAGAGTTGTTTAATAGGTGTGTAAGAGACCTGCTATGGGGAAGATAAGTGAACTTGAAGTGTAAGGAAGTGCTGTGAAAGGCATACTTTGTACCCACTGTTACATATGCAGCAGAATAAAGGACAGTGAATGTAAGAGAGACCAAGAAAGTGGAGGCCATGGGAATGAAGTTTGTGTGGAGTTTGTGTTGTATTACGTGGAGTAAAAGTTATCCGGGAAAGAGTGGGAGTACAGGGAGTACTTGAGATAGTAGAGGAAGCAAGAATGAGATTGAATAGTCAAGCAATGAGGATGGAAAAGAAGAGAATAGTGGAAAAAGACAGCAAGGGAGACCAAGAAAGAGATGAGAGGAGCAGATAACAGAAAATGTGCAAGGGAGAGGAGAAAAATGGTCCCAATTAAAGGCGGAAGATTGATGGAAGGAGAGAGAAAGATGGAGGCATTTTACTAAACTGACCTAGCCACAGGCTGGAAACAGTTGATGATGATAATGATGACAATGATAATGATGATGATACTGATGAAAATTGATAAAAATAAAGACAAAATAAAAATAAACTAATAAGTGCAAATTTAATGAAGAAAGCTCACCTAGGGAAAGAGAAAAATGGGGGAAGAATCCAATGCACAAAGGTAACATCACCTTTCTTTATTCTTCTGCCTTCTTTAGTAGAAGTTGTTAAACACACATTTAAACACAAATATAATATTATTTCAGCATTGTTGCCTTTAACTTGGAGTGTAAATAAATTTCTCACACCTTTATCTGCACCCCAAATGTGCTGCAACAAGGATTACCGCAGGGGTATGATCCTTTGGTACTAGGTTTTTCCTTTAGAATTCTCTTGGGGTTAGAAAGTTTGGGGCGGACTAGAATAGTGTAAAGATTAGACGGCCGTTTGAAAGCGACTCTTGGGGATAAATAAATAAGGTTTTAGGTCTGGGTGAAACTTGTTGGTAATTTATAGCCACTTTTAAGGATAGTGTTGATTTGGTGTGAACTAAGATGGTATTGTGTTGTGAGAGGGACGTCTTCAACTTTTATTTGAGGGTAATTGTTGTCTCTGGAGAGTGCTCTGGGGATTGATTTAGTCGTCTATTAAAGGCTCGGGGAGCTCTTTCTTGTAAAAGTGGGGAGAGTTGTTCACAATATTCAGATAGATCATAGGGTTCTGGACATATTCGTTTGGTTCAGTTGGTAAGGTTGAATGGTAAAGACCTTTTTGTGTGTGAAAGATGGCTGCTAATGATAATGGAGGTAATGTTGGTGATTGGTGGGTATTATATGTACAATGGTGCGAGTTTGGTTGTTTTTGAGGAACAGATTTACATAAAGGTGAAACTGTATTGTGATTTATTGTGGGTGAAGTTTGAGAGGCTGTAATTGTCGAGATTATCTAGAAAAATGTCCAAGGATGCTTTAGAGTGAGGGCAGATAATGAAAATGTAACGCAGCAATACAGAGGATTTGATGGGATGAGATTGTTAAAAGTGTTCTTCTGGTAGTCCCATGTAAAGATATGCGTATGAGGGAGCCATGCGTGTAACCATAGCTGTACCCTTTATCTGTAGGTAGGGTATGTCCAGTAAACGAAAGTTGTTGATTTGAAGGATCATACTAACCAACTCTACTAAGAAATAAGTGCTTGGTTTGGGTCCAAGCCAACCACTTCTTTCCTTTTTATTTAATTTTACTACCATTATTTTTTGATCTTCATTATTATTTTTTAATTACTTTTTTCCATGTAAATATTTATATTCCAAACCACAGTCAAATGTGTGAGACATTTATTTTTACCAAATTGTTTCTAAAAGTTTATTTTTGAAATCAAAATGGAATAGTTCAGTGTTTGTGTTAGTTATATTTCCTTTTCTCCCCTTTTTTTGTCTGATAAAAGAAACAATGCTGAAATATTCCTCTATTTGTGTTTAAATGTGTGTGTGACTACTTCTACTAGAGAAGACAGAAGAAAGGAAGATGTCACCTTTGTGCATTGGATTAGTCCCCCATTTTCCCTCTTTCCCTGGGTGGGCTTTCTTCATTAAATTTGCAGTTAATAATTTATTTTAATTTTTTATTTTATTTTATAAATTTCCATAAATATAAAATTTTAAGAATCGAAATGTCAAACCAAATACGAACCTTAGCAATTTTTTTAAAAGTAGAATCACCATGTTATGATCAAAAATGGAATAGTAATTTTTGTTTAAAGAATTGTTATGGCAGTTAAATGACAAGATGTCAGTTATGAATTTCAATAGGGTTCTAATCAACTAAGCTAATACAAAAGTTTCAGGTCAATTAGTCGTGATTTGCTAAATGAAGAATGTATGCGTGCACACAGATGCATGCACGCACACACACACACACCAATGAACAATTGAACAAGGTAAACTTCTGTTACATTTGTTGACATCAAGATTAAGTTCAATCAAATTGAGACTTTATAAACATATAGTTCTAATTTTACTCTTCCAGAAAGTATAAATTTGTATGTGGGATGCAAGAGCAATTTGAGCAGTTCAGTTTATTACGACACACACCGGCAAGAAGGCACCGAGTGAGAATAGAGCACACCTAGTGGAACTACAGTGAAGTGTAGTGTTAGAGGTGTATAACTATTTTACTGTTATGTCTAGGAAGGCAGAAAATATGCAGTTAGGGTTGTGGACGCATAAACTCAAAACTTTTGTAATCAAGTGAGGGAATCAAAATCCTCTTACAGTTAGAGACACACTTCAAACACTAATCAATAAATCTTAAAAGGACAAAGTTGTATAAATAATAACCATACAAGGACATAGAACTAACATTTACAGTCCAATTTTCATAGGAAGATCTAGATAAGTTATTAAATCAAATTTTGAGTAATTTATCCATACATATTGTCATGTGACCTGCAGCTATCAATATATATAAAATAACACAAATAATTAGGAGTCTGCGAACATGTGTTTTTACATTTGAGTCAAATATTTCAAAAAGCTTCCAAGTTAAAGTAAATTCATGATTTTAAAATGTTTAGAGTGTATAGTTGTTTATTTTAAAAGTAAAATAGTATATTTAAAATGTCACCAGTAATAATAATAATAAAAAAAGAAAAAACCTAAAATGTAAATACTACATCTTTAAAATGTGAGATTTTAAAAATATATGAAAATAACATATACATTTTTAGCACTGTGTCTTACTACCTGTTCAGGTTATACACTTATGTACTAATTACTCTAATGGTTTTAGGGTTTAGGAAGGTTATATTTAAAGGAATTATACCTGCCACCCTCAGTACACCTGACATCATCTAAATTAAATATCCTATATTTATCATTGAATTTTAAAAACTGATTTGTAGCTAGAGCAAGAGAAAGTTCGAAAGTGACGAGCCTACAAAACATTCAATCTCAATTTTGAACTTTAATGGCGAGCTCGACTTGAAGCTCAAAGTCAAACTACTCGCAGAGCCCTTCTAATAATAGAGTAAAATGTTATTAATACTGACCCCCAAAATAAATTTTTAGTCCTTCAAATTCCCAAGGGATGGATGAGCCATAATCTATCATAAACAAGCAAGGCCAACTGACGTAGCTGCATCAACAAACCACATACCAGAGGTTCCAATGCCAAGGTACCATAAGCTGATTTGAAGTGGTGTTGGGATGGAATACCAAATAAATAGTGTTGTAACGAGTTATGGCCAGTACAAAATGGGCTCAGAATCAAGAGAGGTTTGAAGTTGGAGGGTAAGGTAACACACTAGCACAATATAGATAGAAAACGTCACTCAAGTATGTGCTCTTGGTATAACCAGGGTTGTGGAGTTGAAAGAAATTTTGGTTGGAGTCGGAGTTGGTAAAAATGTACTGACTGACTTTGGCTTCAAAATAAGAACTTATAATATAACAATATATGGAAAACATATCATTTTAAATCTATACTTTTTTATTTTTTAGGACCAATATTTGTAGTTTGGATAGACAACTTTATTTAAATATAAGTAAATATAATTCACAATGGCAAAGAAGCTTCCCATAAAGTCATCTGTATTGGAGCTATTTTACTGCAGTAAATTTATTATTATTAATTAATATTCATTAGCCATTTATGAATGAGTTAGAGTCAGATAGTAGAAAAATAGAGAAGTCAGAGTCGGAAGCTTGGTGTACTAACTCCACAGCCTTGGATAGAACATACAGTTACAGAGACTAGGATGAGAATAGCATATGTTTGGCGGAGACTGGCTGTGTAGATGGGAGCATACACATTGATTCATAGCAAATTCCAAGCGTGCCCCTGATCCCATGTTAGCCTCTTAATTTTTTTACAAAGCATTGTCACCATAAAAATCTTACCTGCAAAACCTTTTATATACTCCTGCCCCCATTGCTGTTCTCCTAATACGTTGAGAACTTGAAGGACGGCAAGCTTAAGCTCAGGGAAGGGTTGTCGACCCACATGCATTATTAGCTCCATTGGATCAGTGGCTAGACTATCAAACCAGGAAAGAGTAATCTTCTGTAGTGATGGGGTTTGGTCAGCTGGCTAAAAAAAATCATCCCAACATTAAGTCTAAAACAAATATTAGAGTTATAGTGAGAATATTTTAAGGTCAATTTCTATGTAATGTTGCACCAGACAATGAAAATTAAAACATTCACAACACTTTTCGCTGATTGGTTTAGAAATTGATTAAAATAATATATATTTTGCACATTTTCTTTGGGTTTATTAATGACCCTCTAGTGATCATGCCCTTTGGGTGTTGTCAACCATAAATTTTTACAGTCAAATCCCGGTTCTATGACCCCGGGAATAACGCCCCTCGCGAAGTAACGACCCTTTTTTGGGGAACCATGAAAAATGTGGAAAAAAAGTTCAATAATTTTAAGGAAATCAGATGTAAAATGTGTTTGTTGCACTTATTTAGGTTACTGTGTTGTGATTATCTTTGTGAGTGCCATATTACTAGTAACTGGGGTGGGTCAGGTATAAAAATAGACATCAACCCATCAATAGCACTTGACTCTGTCCACCCCCCACCACCCCCTACAAGCAAGACCATAGAAAACGTGAGCAAGACAATGTTTCCCCACACGCGACTGTGGCTACATCATGCACCGGGCTTGTTTTTGCCAATGTTATTTCGATTCTCGATTTGGTTACATTTTTGGTTTGATTTTGTGAACGATTTCTGACGACCCACGCTATTATTTAACATTGTAATTTCGATTTGGTTACTTTTTGGTTTGATTTTGTTAACGATTTTTGACGACCCATGCTATTTTTTTAATTTGATATGAACTTATAATTTTGACAAAACAAGTGGAAATAGGACCTTCTTGACGCTCGTGAAGAAGTACGAGATCATCCAGGAAGTGGATGAGAAGAAGATTATAAAGACGGAGATTGCGTGAAAACATGGCATCCCGAAGTTGACACTTTTCACGATTCTCAAAATGAGAGAAGAAATTTTGAATTAAGTGCAGAAGGAAGGCCACAATGTAAAGGCCAAAAATTTGAAGGGTGCGACACACGCGAATCTGGAGCAGGCTATGCTGGAGAGGTTCAGCCAGCATTGAGCGCAAATCGTGCCTATATGCAAAGGAAGGCCGGTGAATTTTCCGAGTTGGCTATAGAAAACTTTAAGTGTTCAAATGGATAGCTAGAGCATTTCAAAGTGTGTCACAGAATATCCAGCCACAAGGTCGTCGGTGAAAGCACATCAGTCAACCCAACACTGGTGAGGGAGTGCTCCAAAACATCCTTAGGCGCTATCATCCTCAAGATGTATACAACACTGACGAGCTGGGGATGTTTTACAACCTCATGCCAGCTAACACTCTTGCTTTTAAAGGGGATAAGTGCAAGGGTGCGAAGAGGAGCAAGGAGCACCTCACCGTCCTTCTGTGCTGCAATATGGATGGCAGCAATAAGATGAAGCCCCTTGTGATCGGGAAGTTCAAGAAACCCCGAGGTTTCAAGGGCAATATCCTGCCTTGTGATTATTATTTTAATAAGAAGGCATGGATGACCTCGGAGGTGTTCACGAGGTGGCTTCAAGGCTTTGATTCAAAGATGGATGCCACAAATAGAAAAATCGTGCTCTTCATCAACAATTACCTCGCACATCCTGCTCTCAACAAACTCAGAAACATCGAGCTGGTGTTTCTGCCAAAGGACACCACCAACATGCTTAGGTCCCTGGACCAGGGGATGATCCAGCAAGTGAAGGTGAAGTTCCGCGATATGCTTGTGTGAAGTATGGTGTGGAATCTCAACATGGGCAAGGAGGTCAAAAAGTGGGACGTGTTCAGGGCCATTGAAGGAATTTTCGCCAGTTGGAGGGTCGTGAGTCCGGCGGTAATCGCCAACTGCTTCCGACACGCCCACTTTGTCCTACCAGTCAACAAAGAGGCTGCATTCGGTGTGCTTCCCGCCACTGCCAGCGCCGAAGACCCAGGCAGCCCACCGCCAGTGGATGCCAATTCTCAGCCAGGCCCCTCCACGGAACCGCAGGTGGGTCCCTTCATGGAACAGCAGCCTGGCTCATCAACAGCACCTTTGTCTGCCCCCCTGACTTTCACTCGGCAGAGATTATCCCCAGACTGCACGTAAGAAGAGCCTTAAGACATCCCCACAATGAAAGATGTTCTGAAAGCCAGGGACATCAACTCAAGAGCACTTATGCACCAGGGTGCTAGCGAAGAGCTGTGATCCCAGTTCTATAATGTGAAAGACTTTGTCGAGCAAACTGGGACTAAGAAGAATCAAGCCTCCATAATGGACTTCTTCGAGAAATAGATAGGTTTTTTTTCCACGTGTTGTCTGAAAAATGTTGTAACTAAACAATGGAGTTCCCACTTTTAGAAGACACAAACTAATTAAAATGAGTATTTTGAAAGATGATAATTCTGAATGTTATTTTAAATTTTTGTAATCACTCTAAATGTTATTATTTCAAGTTTTAATATGTATATGAAATAATTAAATTTAAAATTAATTATTGACTAATGGCTTAGAAACGTATTTACTATTACTCACCTTTACTCGAATAAGATTGGCAACAGTGTTCAAAGCTCGAACCTTCCATTCTGCAGGTAATGTTTTAATGTTGTTTCCTAACATTTTCATACTTTGTGACATTGAATCACCTTTAACATAAAGGGTTAAAAAAATACATCAATAAAACGAGTAAATACATTTTATTCTGAATTCCCATCTAAAATTAGGTCTGAACAATTAATCGCTAACATAGTTTAATGTATATATAATAACAGAAAGTTGCCAGCCTTGCGAATAAAATTGACAGGTTTTATTTAATAACAAATATATCTCCACCAGGATTGCTAATGTTCTCCAACCCTGTTAATACAGTAGCCCCATGGCTTCTTTGGTGCTGACTGACAGCTCACAGCTGACGGCTTTGAAAAGCTACCAGACCAAATTATATATCCCTACGCCAAACCATATGATCTGCAAAAAACATGTGGTTAGCAGCTGTAACTTCTGACAGTCAAAATTTAGGTATATACCTAAATGTTGACTGTCAGAAGTCAGCTGTGAACTGTCAGTCAGCACCAAAGAAGCCATGGAGCTACTGTAGTAGATATGACACCCTCATACTAGTGATTTCTAATGACAAGATATAGAACTAATTCTTAGTTTTCAACTTACAGTATATACATTTTCTAGTGTATTCATTGAGTAATTTATAATTCAACAATTACATGGCCAAAATGAAGTGACTTAAATAATTTTACACAAAACCATAGACCTTTATAAGTTAAATTAAACCTATTTTACTAAACGGTATTTTAAGGTGTTTCACAAAGGTTATTTTTGCAAAATAAAAACTAGACTGATTATTGTTTTCTCCTATGTATGGAAAGGGATTAGGCAAACACACTTCAATAGTAAGGTGCATGTATAAATATATATTTAGTTTGAATGAAACTTTACAAAGATTATTATTATATCTTACCTAAATTGTGCAGGGCTAGTTTTCCTTGAGGGGATGTGCCGATGAAGCCGAGTGTTTCCATTACTGTACCCAGAAGTACAAAGTCTGAACTGTTCAGGACCTCAAACAAAGCTTTAACTACAGATGGAAACTCTGTTAGTATCTCCTGCGGCCACGAATGAGCTACATTTCCGAAGAACTTGATCAAACCTCCAAAGAAAAGGAACAAACTCAATATCAGATGCCTGTATTTTTTAAATGATGATGGAATTGGGGGATTTGTAAGTCTAGAAGAACTTTTTTTGGTGAAATTTTGTTTATCTAAGTATGTTGTTGCCGTATTTCATTACTTGTGATACCCGTTACCATTTTAAATTGCCATGTTTGCATAAAAAAATTAACATGAAATCAAATTAGACCAATTTAAAAAACTATCGCATTATATTTTTCAGTACACATTATAAATTTTTAAATTTTGCTGCCAAAAATAATTAAAATAAAATTGGGAGCCACTATTGCATCTAGGGGAGACCCTTGTACCTAGAGCCACCCTTAATAACTCTGATAAAAGGTAAATTTTATTTCTCGGCCATATTTATGTTGGTTAAACTGTTTGCAGTTTAACAATCAGTTTTGGTGGGAGTCAGAGCCTTTTTGTTATAAGTCTTTTACGGAATTTGGTCTTCAAAAGTAAATTTTTACTCTCCAACTACATGATTTTTAGCTAGAAAGGTATGCAAAATTAACTATGGTTTTACTAATCATTATAGTCAATAGAGTCTCGAGTATAGAATACAAAAGTAAACATTTAATTTTCTTTAATACTTAAGGTTACACTATCAATCTAACAAAGAATGGCCTACACATGTACCTAGAGCCACTTAATTGCCATGGCCCTAGGTATAAAGCCATGTCCTTATGTACACTAATTAAAAATTACTTATATTGAAGGTTCATCAAGTGTTAACATGGAAAATATTGTGATTATACTAATCCAACAAAAATAAACCAGTGTCTTTATTATATAACATAACTAGATCTTATATATCAGAGTACACCGGGACTAAACATGGTCATGATTTAGTTAGAAAAAGGGCAATATATTACTACTATTAAGGGTCTGCAAGCTTGAGTTTTTTCATTTGAGACAAACTCGAGTCGAGTATTTCAAAAAGCTTTTGAGTTAGAGTATATTTATAATTTTATAATGTTAAGAGTACCTTTTAGTTTATTTTAATATAAGTAAAATAGTGTATTTAAACAGTTAACAATGAAACAAACCTAAATTTTAAATACCACATCTTTAAAATGTGAGATTTTAAAAATATATGGAAAAATCACAAGTTCTTCAAATATGAATGACACTTGTTTTTAAATTAGAAATAACACTTAAAAAAACATGATTTAAAAATAATAATAATGCAAAAATATAGTTGAAAGAATCATCAAAATAATTTCAACACTCGTGTTTTTAACACATTAAAATTACACGTCTTCTGTTCCAATTCCATTCCTCTATGCCCAGTTGCATATGCATCTTATATAGGCACTCACCAGAAATTATCTTATAATGAAATATATTTCAAATCAAATTTGAATGACTAAAAAAAGTTTATTTCACACTTTAAAATGAAAAATAAGATGATTAAAATAAATTTTCTAGTAGAGAATATGAAATAATAAATGCTTTTTTTTTATTTAAATGTGGTAAGTTTGGTAAAATATTTATTGTAATGTTGACCAAAAATGATTAACCAACCATGTTAACCAACATAATTCTATAACTAAAAGTAACTAATGCTATTTTTGTAGATGAACAAGTTTTAAATAACTTAAACTCGAAAACAATCAATATATATTCTCAATATTGAATTTATTTTAACTGAAAGGTACCATGTATAATAGCAAAAATAATGATTCTTCAAGTATTTAGTGATCTACCTAGCAATTTCTATTTTCATTTCCTTATAATGGTAATGCAAGTTCAACCAAAGATAGTTAATGATTTCAAAATGAACAAAAATATTGAATTAGGTCACCGGCCAAAGAGCTCTATTATGCTAATAACGTGAAATTTGATTTTAATTTTAGCAATTTGTTAAGTTACAAATGATTCACAAGTGAAACTGCTGATATCATCTAAATTAAATAGCCTATACTTACAATTTTTTTTTTAACTTGGTGTGTATGTACATCAAGAAGAAGCTTGAAAATGAAGAGCCTAGAAAACTTTTGATCTTGATCTCAAGCTTTAATAATAAGTTTGGATCAAAGTTCGAAATACGAGTACTCACAGAGCCCTAATTATAAGAAGGGTCAAAGTCACAGAACACAAATGTTTATAAATTCTCTCTAAAATTCTACCTTTTCATCTGTACCTAATTAAAAGTGAGCCTGGATAGATAGTGAGATGCGGGGCAAAATCAACACTGTAGCGTTCCATACAGTTTCCTCACCTGGTAGCAAAAGGGAGCCAAAAGGAGACTCCCCAGTGTTAAGAACTTTATCAGCTAGAGTGGCTAGGACACCACGTTGACGGAAGTACTGGAAACCGTGAGGCGTCACAGCCAGTTTGGAGAAGAGTTCCAGTGCATTGAGTTGCAGAAGTATGTCATCACTATCAAGTTCAGATATGAGAGAAGGCAGCAGTCCACTCGCATGGCTGGCTTGAAGGCCGCTCCCCGAGTTGACAGACACGTCAGTAACAATCTGAATGAAAACACCTCACTGCTTCATAACATATAGCACAACCACAACATGGTAATTGACAAAGTTGTCTAACCTGAGCAGATCTTGACTAAATTGTTGCTAGCGGCCTTGAGCCTGAATATAAAGATTATAGGGTCAAATAGCTCCTCTCCTTCATAAAGTTTGTTTAAACATGTCTTTGACATGTAGGAAATAATAATACAAACTGGAATTTTAAATAAATGTTGCATCTGGGACTAAATCTAAAATAACATCATAAAAGTTTGCCATAATCCAAATTGACAATGGTAACAAACAATTATAAATTAACCTAAAATTGATCATCTATACTTAAATGTGTATGTAGACATGTACACGTATATGTATATGTATACAATTATGAAATAGAAACTCTTTAAAACAAGATGAATCAAAAGAAATAGTTGCCATTAAGACAAAACACACCTCATACACTCTGAAGCGAACAATATCACTTTGTCCCATGGAATTGATGAGCTCATTTAGAAGAGTCTGGCCGTAAAGAAGCCGCAGCCCTTCAGGGGTGGCTCCTAGCTTTGTGAGGACATCCTTGGTTTTCTCGTACACAGAGCTGTCTTCATGACGAACACAATCAACGACTGCCAAAAGAAGATCCTCGCTTTCATTCAGTCTAGACATTGGTTTACCATCACTGAGCACTTTGTTCAGCTGGAAACAAAACATGTTTAAATTATGTCTAAATGTAGGTACTTTATATAAATATGCACTCGCACACATATAGTAGGATTCTGGTATAAAGAAAGGTTTAGAAAATGCCAATATATTTTTGTGGTCAACAGTGATAACATTTTAGGGATTTTTACACAAAGTTTTTTTTAGCACTGCATCTTACTACCAGTTTGGGTTATACACCTATGGATGAATTTCACTAATGTATTAGGGAAGGGTTGAAATCTGTAGAAAAGTGCCTGCATTTTAATGGAGGGAGAGTGGAAAGCCATTTAGGGAAAACCACCCTCATTACACCCGACCAGGATTGAAATGTGATCTCTCGTCTTCACCAGTCCAGTATATTACTAGAGTAGCACCCTAGACCATACGGCCACCGAAGCAGCCACAAGATAGTTATTTTATAAGTTAGGTACCAGTATTGATACCATCTGTTAAAAGTGACAGTTGGAGATCACATGACCTGACACCAAACGAGTACTTTATTGCCCTTAAATTATTTCAAAAATCTAGCTATACCAGATTGTCATTTTTGATTAGTTTTAGTAACTTTTGTCAAATGTCAGATATTGTTCTACTTAACTTTACTGGGATTTAAAATTAGGCTACAAGGAATGAAAGTTCAACTACTACACTGGTGGTAGGGATAAAATATGGGTTGATTAATAACCAAAAGGCTGAAGAAATAATATTTATATCACCTAGCCCTCTTAATTAAGAAACAAATGAACTTGAAATATGACATTTGATAGCAATACTAACTAAATATTATTTATACCATCTTGCTATTCAACTTTTTAAAGTTATTTATAATAGATACTGAAGACAATAAAAATTTATATTTTCGGTAGGCTATATCATATTTTATAATAGCCAAGTTACTCAAGAAAATAAAATACATTTACTTTAGTTATTTAAAAAAGTAACTTTCTCTTTTAATCCTTCTGAAAATCTTCAACTATTTTCTTCCTATTTTAATTTAAGATTCAATATATTATTGTGTGTTGTGTAACTTAGATACAAAATGTTTTTAATAACATCACTTTAAGTACCAATAAAAATAATGGTTTTTAATTAGTCTATTTTTTGTGATCATATTTTACTATACATTTGGGTTATTCAAATTTTAATCCTTTTGAATAAACTTATAAACATTTCACTAAAATAGACCCTAACTTAACCAAACAATTACAAAATTAATTAAATTGATATGTCAATTATGTTTATTAAATTTAGGTTTTAGAATTACATATGGTTGGGGATGGAAAAGTATTTGGTTATTGGTTTATTTTTAGAAATCCAACAACCATAAATCTAATAATTTAATAACACTAAAATTATAAATTGGCCTAGAGGATATATTGTGTAAATGAATGTTGGATCTCGCTAGACTAACCTCTTGTAGAACCAAGACTCTAGCCTGAGGGGTTGGGTGACCAAGAGCCCGTTGTAGCTGTATTTTGTACTGCGCCAAAACTGCCCCAGGTTCCCAACAGGACATGATTGTCTTCATCACATCACATGCCAAATCAATTTGTTCCCTAAAAGAAAGCTCCGAACTCACAGCTATTGAATGTACTTAATTTAATCAAAGGACAATCTAGTTTTTTAAAAAAAGTTAAATTAGTCATTTGTTCATGTAAAACCCTTTCTACACTGCCTGATAATTAGAAATTCAATCATTTAGATAAAATTATTGGAGATTACAAGTGTTATTTTATAGGAATGTTTCTTAAAGTAGAAAGTTAATGAACGCACTAAACCAGCCTTGGGTAAATCGCGGCCCGTCAAGTTTTTTTTTTGTAGTCCGCAAGCTCTAGCTAGCTATCCACGAAAAAAGATTTTAGTAAGTTTATAAAAATACCAGAGTTAAAAAATATATTCTTATGGAAGAATAGATTTCTATTCAACACACAGACGAACATTTCCAAGCAGTTTTAAGAAAATCAACTAGTCTAATAAATTTACACCAGACATCAAAGAAATGATGAAACCTAAGAAAAGAATTGCATTAAACTCATTTTTTCGATTTTATTGGAGAATTGCTTATCTATTTCTAACTAATGTCTTCTTTTAACTTGTATATATAAGTAGTACCTTCTTTTTTTAAATAATGAAAAATCATATTTTATTTGATGGCCCATTCTTATATTTAAATTTTCAATGTGACCCCTCAGCCAAAAAATTTGACCAGGCCAAGCAGTGGGATTTATGTTGTATCACTATCAATAAGGCTTGGGTGCATTGCTGGTCAGTTACTGAAGAGAAGGAAGAGCAATCTCACACTGAAAAATAATTGCTGAGATGAGGATTAAAAAACGTCGTATTTCCTCAACACTGCTATAAGATGGTGGTAAGATGGCAATTGCCAGGTGAGTAACGATCTTACCATGACATCACAGTGGTTCATAAAAGTAGGCTTATCAATGGGGAGTTAAGGTAGTCAAATAATATAATAAGTACAGTAAAATGAGGTTACTTTGCAGCTATGGAGTATCTTTGCACCAAACTCTTAAAACAAATAAAATGGATTATAATCTCTAGTTTCTTGAAGAAAGCATAGGTAGTGTATTTGCAAGGTCTTAGATATGCATCACCATTGTTTATCACAAGAAACTAGAGAGTAACATTCATACTATATGTTTTTAATATTTCACTATAAAGATACCGAGAGGTGCAAAGTTATCTCGTTTTACGATCAATTTATGATTAATGTGCACACAATAGAGGCCTCCAAGGACCAATAGTAGCTGGGTGGCACTGGGGAGAAAATCAATGAGAAATATAATTTAAACAATATAGAGAATCAAGAAAAAAAATAAGCAAAATTGTTCACCCCATAAAATATGTAAATCAACTCTGGCATTAAGCTTTGCATAGTTTTTCAGGTTTTCATTTTTTTTAGCAGCGCATCTTACTACCTGTTCAGTTTATATGCTTATGTACTAATTACATTAATGGTTTTAGTGATTAGGAAGTTTATATTTAAAGAACATGTACCCACATTTGTGTGGAGGGAGAGTGGAAAAACAATTTGGAAAAATCATACTCAGTACACCTGAATGAGATTCGCACCTCGATCTCCCCATCATCGGTAGTCTAGTCATCTATTGCGAGAGGATTGTGTTAGACCATGCGACCACCGAAACGTGTATGATTCTCCTTTCTTAGTCTTGGTTGCCGGTAATCATTTTGTTGTATCATTTATTTTTTTCTGTACCACCACTAAGACGCCAATGAATGGTTATTCAATTGAAAACTTGAAGTTTTATGATCAAGATTGGAAATGTATGAACATGTTGATAGGTTTATGTGGTTGGACGTCTAACTTGCGCAAATTCTCAAATCGACACGTCCCATCCTATGTTAATCAATATGGCCAATTGTTTTATATTGAATTAGGCTCTAGGAGATATTTTTAAATTATAAAACTAAAAACAATTGTTTTACAATAGCCTATTAGTTTTATCATTGGAAATGTGTTATTTAAGTAAAATACAGTGCATTATATCATAAGGTGCTTCTAGACATTAGTTACTCCCAAATAAGTTACTATAGCCTATTTATTATAGAATATAAAAATATAAAAAGTGTGAAGAATTCTGCCGCTTTCTGTACAGGCCTACTATCGTCATTACATAAAGACTGGTTCGTTTAACTAAATTATGTGTAGGTTCCAGTTCAAACAACCTTAATCCCCACCTACATACTTTGTATCCATAAGGTGCATAAGAGATCAATTCCACATTAATAGAGTGCTCTGTCTAGAGATTCTATATTCTCAATTCCTTAGTCCTTAATATTCTGTAGAGAATGACTCAACTTTACTTTTTAAGGACTAGTCAATAAGAACTTCTAAAGACCATCATTGATAGTGAAGTAAATATGTGTGCACGCATCAAAATGAAAGCACCAATGACAGTAAGTTAAATTAGCCTACAAACAGAGCTATTTCAGAAAATTTAAATCCCCAGGAAGCAGTTTTTTGAGAAAAAGTTTTCAGAAAGAGTGGCGTCACTTTGGTAGTGTGTTAAACTTCCCATTATAGCCTCTGATACACAGATTACGTCTGCTTGCACCTTGCTTCAGACAATTTTCTTTCAAAATTTTTAATTGGATGTAGTTTCCAACTTTCTAATTGGTTGGCATGGTCACGTGATTAAGGATCTGGACTGTATAGATGTGATTTACATTTCTAAGAACTTATGGATTATACAGATGAGTAGGCCTAAAGTTTCTGATTATATATGCAACAAAACAGATTTTGTTAAAAATTTCAACACCGTTTAGTGAAATATTCTTAAACTAATCTAACTGAGCGGGTAAACGCTGTAGCATTGTGCCAAACAAAACTTTTGTGTAACAGTTAAGACACCTTAGATTATAGCCAAATGGTGATTTCATGTATTTATTAATACATATTAAGCGTCTACAAGCACTAGTTTTCTTTTTTAGTACATGAGACTTGAATTTTGAAAATAATTAACTAGGCCTATTTTTATCTATATTAAAAAAACTTTGAACATCATCCAAAAAAGCAACCTGAAGCATATAGTCATGTACATTTCAACTGCGCTGTGGATGAGCAGATCACCAAACATCTCAAGTGTGTAGGAAATCTTTTGACACGTGATAATATTTTTTGATGTAAAATATTAATGTTTTTAATTAAAAAAAACCAACCGAGCTTAACCTAACCTTTCATGAAACACAAAAAACCCAACAAAGCTTAACATAACCTTTCATTTGTGAATAAATAAAAATTTCATAAAAGGGGTCTCAATAGAATCTTGCTTCAAATAGCAATTAGTTGAGTTTTTTAAGAATTCTTTTAAAATTTAGATTTTTTTTTCAAAACTCTTTTATAGCACCACGTCTTACTACCCGTTCAGGTTAAGGCCCTGACACAGACTCCGTATTTGTAGTCTGTACTCCATGGTCCTGGTCATCAAGAAATTCTAATCGCAACTATACAGTCCATATCTGTAATCACATGACCATTCCAACCAATGAGATAATCAGACTTCATCCAATTGAAAAATTCAAAAGAAAATCATCTACAGCAAGGAGCGAGTGCCAATTAGTCAGTTGATCAATAACAAAATAAAAAAAAAATTATGAGAAAACTTTCAGGATATATTTAAAATGTGGTACAATCACAATAAATAAATTTATAACACGGTTTTAACTATCAAACTTAAAATAAATTAGCCGGAAAATGCAAAACAAATGTAGGTACTGATACTAGTATTCTGAATGTAAGCAAAGCAGATTATTTTCATGCTTCCTTTATGTTTATATGGGTTTTGATCTTTAAAAAGAATATAACCAATCACAAAATAAAATCTAATTATAAACAATTTATTATGGTGTTTAAGATAGATTCCAACTCCCATGCCTATATTTACTCAACTGTGATTGATGGTCTGTATAAACTAGTCCTTAGAAAGTTAAGGTTGAGCAACTTCTACGGAGTAAGGACTTACGGATAAGGACTCTGTGGCCAGAGCAATCTGAAATGGCATCGATTTCTTCCGAACCATGGACCTATGGATACAGAGTCTGTGTCGGGCCTTTATAGGCCTACACCCAATTTTGTTTTATTATAGTCGGAAACTCTCAAATGTAATGTTAAAGTACTACAAAAATTTAATTTCTCATAATTTGACAGAGAAAAAAAAAGAACCTGTCCTCACCTCACACTATAGCTGAAGGGCTTTAATGGACAGTTTACCCGTTGTAATTCAAATGTTTATAAGTACGCTAGAGCAGATTTCCCATCCTCCTTTGTCAAAAGTAAGATAATCCAATAAAGTGTTGCTTAAACTTACTTTTCAGAGCTATTCAAACAATCAAATAATACTTCCAAAGGAATACTGTTGGCGATTAATTTTAACTGTGATGAATTAAGTGAACTTATTGCTAGTTTAAGTTCAGATAGCAGGCGAATTCTCTCTAAGTCATTAGTTAACTCAGCTACAGTGTCTCTAAACCATTCAAAATTTTCTATGGTTCTCATTTTATGTAAATAAAATCACTAATAATGTTTATTATGAATTATAGGTTATGTAATACTTTTTGAAATCAAATTATGAAAATCACTACTTTGATATAACATAAAATTACCCAAAGCAGTTGTGTTGCATTTGTTTGCACAACCAAGAAAGTCGATAAAGAGTGCACTACCATCAACCCTTAAACTCAAGGAAGCTCATCAAATTGTTAACCACCCATTAAAAGATTCTCAAACCACTAAAAAATTCTTTAAAGATTTATTAAATTTTCAAATAATATCGGATGATATTATTAAACCACGTTTTACTATCACTGGAAAATTAGAGGTTAAAAAAAAGAGTAGAAAAAGTGTATCCTCTTGAGTGGTTATAAGCCTGTTCATAGATAGATGGATAGATAAATAATTAGATTAGAGTATGTAGCCATTTTATTAATTTATAATTTGAAGTTTTTAAAATTCAGAATACCTATGGCATAAATTAACAGTAGGCATAATTGAAAAATTACTTTTTGATATAGAAGACCTGCGTAGATAAATGATTTTAGCCATAGATTAGAATTTTACGTTTCAAATAAAATAATATTCTCTATCTTTAATAATATTATCAATTAGTTTAAGGCAATAATTAACAAGTTTTATAGGGGCTTTTGTAACGGTGTGTATTTTTAATATCTTGGCTGCCTTCTTTATCGATTGTATGCACCTACCAAAATTTTTGGGTGTCTTTATTTTTGGCGTCATTATCAAATATGGATTTCTACCTCACTTACGTGAATCATGAATCATTAACCCTTTCCCGGCCCTATTATAAGAGCTCAATTCCCCACCAATATTCCCTTTATTTTAATAACATGAAAATGTTCACACGAGTCTATGCTATAAACAATAACTCGGGATGTAATTAACATATTACGTTAAAATTTTTAGAAACCTAATTATATTAGGGATCAAATTAGCATTACTCGTAACTATACTCCATTCACGGTAGGAATTACTCTATGAAAGGTCTTTTTTCCTACCAATATCCTACTATATAATAGCTTTATGGTAGGGAAAAGGGCCTTTCAGAAAACAATTCCTACGCTGAACAGACTTTACAATATATAGTCCAAACAAATTATTTAATCAATATCTACTATTAGTTTTCAACTCCAACTCACCTTTTCTGGTGGTATTCAAGAAAATAATCAATTATGCAGAGGGGCAAGTCATGCAATTACAAATTATAGGGTATTCAATGTCTGAGCTGTGCCAGTAATCAGATGTTTCAGGCAAATCAAAATATACCCATAAAAACCAATACTCCAACGTAAGCCAGCATTTATTCATCAGTAGTTTCATACCACTCTTGATCCACTTTACCTATTTTTTGTTGCCTAAACTTGAAATATTTATTTGTATTTTCGGCAAAAAGCGGAAAAATATTATCACCTAACACTAGTTTAATATAACACATTTCATTGGAACCTACAGGTAAATCATACACAGGACCAGTATTGCCCACATATTCATTTGGAACATCAAATTGTAGCCTGTCAGTAAATGTCAACAAAGGTGGTTGGAAATGCCATACTGCTGCAGCACAATCACTACCCCCATTTAAATTGTTTTCCAGATCACCATCACTTATATCAAATAATTCAGGGTCTTCATTATCATTATTACACTCAATATCGTTATCGTCAGAACTATCAGATTCACTGCCAGATACGTCTTTATTGAACTCCAAAACAATCATATCATCTTTTAAGGAGGCCATTCTAAAGCAAAGCTAACAGTTAAGCTAAACTAACCACGCTAAAAAAAATACATTTAATACGAGATAGACCTCTATGAGAGTTTCAGCCCACTTTCTCCCATTAAGGTTAACATTGATCCACCACATCGGATGTGGTGGATCACTTTATCCCATAAGAATAACATTAATCCACCACATTGCGAAGTTAGGCCACTTTCTCCCACAGTGATCCTTCCGATAGGTCACTTTCTCCCATTATAGTAGCATTGATCAAATGCATATGGGAAACCAATTAATTATAATCTTCTCAAAGAGCCGGTGGACCACTTTATCACATGAGAATGGCATTTATCAGTGGCGGACCGGGCAATATTATTTTGAGGGTTTAAACATTGATTCACCACAATGGATATTAGGCCCACTTTCTCCCATATTGATCCTTCTCATACAGCAGGCGGATCACTTTTCTCATAATAATATTGATCCTCCTCACTGTAGAGTTGTGTCACTTTCTCTCACATTGATACTTCTCACAGAGCAGGCGGGTCACTTTTCTCATAATAATAGCATTTATCAGTGGCGGATGGGGAATTTTATTTTGGGGTTTTAGCATTGATCCACTACATTGTGAAGTTGGGCCACTTCCTCCCACATTGGAGCGAATGGCGAGCGCTTTCAAGCGCTTGGGCTAGGAAAGGGTTAAACACTCCACCTACCATGAAGGATAGCAATCATACCTTACGTTCTAATGCGTTGTCGTAGAATCGGTTAAGATTAAGCTTGCTACACTAAGTAGTGTGTATAGAATTGAATATTTTGTATCTAGGTGGAAAATGCCATTAACAGCTCTAGAAAACATTGTTGATGCTTTAACCCCTCCTGTCCCATTTTTATTTACTATTTTTACTACGGCATCTTACTACCGGCTCGGTTTATACCATTGTAAAAATTTTGTTTGTGCCTCATTTCCTGCACAGACAAATATACATGGACATAAACAATTAAATTTGTTGGATTAAGGTAGTATCTGTCCACCTTGATGAAGGAGAATAACTTACATAGGTGGGTGAATGTATTTTCGTATCTCAAGGTGTGGGACAGGGAATGTATTGGTTAAAAATAAATAATGACTTCTCTTGACTAAATAAAGGTAGGGGTTACCATTGGATATTGGGGGGAACATGTTCCCTCGAAGTGGGGGTATTTCCTAAAAAAAATACCAGTGATACAATTAGCTAGTCATTAATAGCAATAGAATGCAATCTCCTTTAACAGACACCTCTCAATAGCAGATTCTTCTTTATAACAAACAGTTTAAAATTTCCCAAGCAATTTTTTTTAGCACCACATCTTACTACATATTCAGGTTATACGCTTGTGTTCTAGTTAGGCTAATAGTTTTAGGGATGATGATGGTTATATTTATAGAAAGTGTATACATATTTCCATGGCTGGAGAGTGGAAAAACATTTTAGAAAAACCTACCTCAGTACACCTGAGCAAGATTCTAACCTCAAGCTCCCAGTCATCAGCAGTCTAGTCTACCGAGTCTTAGACCATACAACCACTGAAGTGGGTCCCTGGCAAAATAGCATGGGCCCTTATGGTGAAACAATCTCCCAATAACGGAAAATGGACACTTCTAAAGATGCAGATTTATTCATAGCTATGTAAAAGTGGACAAAAATGGGAAAAAAATAGATAAGAAAACCAGTTCATTTTTAATATTTGACTGAAGAAACTTGTTTCACGCAAAGACCAGTTCCGCTTTCCCCCTGTATGGAAAGTTTCTAAAATAGTGTAAGCAGTATTAACTAGGATACTTCAAGGTCATGCCTCTCACCCCTTCCGATCCATCAGGGCTGGGAGGGGCTGATGTTCCAGCAATTTTCTGTCCTCGTGCGCACATACAGTGAACAAGACCTATTGTTCAAATCAAATTCCATTTGTGTAATGTTGTGTGTATTAAGCAATATGTACAGTATTTATTCATTAGTCATAATTAACCTGCATACAATATTCCACAGTGCAGTAATTAGAATGTTGTAGTTAATATTTAAAGTATATAGGTTCATATAGATTAAACTGTGCTCAAGTCTGATTTTAAAAAAAAATATATTTTTCCAAATAACGAATACTTCTTAATAACAGACATTTCCTTGACTGAAGATGGCGTCCACTACTAAAAGACTTCACTGTATAGGAGTGAATTAAATTTCACAAATATCTTTGGGTATTAATTAGTGGGTTGAGTAATTTCAAACCATTACTAGAACCCCTCACCCTGCATACAAAAGGTTTCATTCCCATTACCTTTGGCCGTCACTCAGAGGGAGCCCTCGCCGCTTTCCCTATGATCTAGTGGTAGAGTCCCTGGCTCAAGATCCAGAGGTCTCAGGTTTGATTTCCGGTACTACCAGAATTTTTCTGTGAAGCAGTGGGTCTGGAACGATGTCAGACTCAACCTCGTGAGAACATATGAGCTACTGGAATAAATAAGTAGCAGCTCTGTTCTAGAAAACTGAGATTAGCAGATGGTGTGTTCGTTGTGCTTACCACATGACACCCTCTATCCTCAAATGTTGGCTATATCATTGCTAACGGTAGCAGCTGCTCGGTATTAATTTAAATCTGAAAGTATTTTAAATTTGATTTTAAACAGTAATGTAAATTATACATGACTCGTGATAAAATAAGGTTGTGGTTATACCTAAACCCTAAACAAATGAGAAATACTAACAATTCTGGATTGTAGTAAATATGGTAATTATTGAAAACACCCAATAATTAAATGTTTTTGTATATCATTTAGTGCTTACTCATTCTTAAATAACACTAGTCTGCATGATATCAGATGATTGAAAATTAATATGTGTTTTTGGCTCACTTTTTGATGCTGATTCCAAAACTGTTTTTAATTTTCTTCTATCACGTACAGTTTTTTCACAATGGACCTAAGATGACTTCCAACATTTATCGCTAAGAGTATTATATGTGCCAGTAGGCAGTGTGTATTGTTGGAGGGAAATTTTGTAATATAGACCTGTAAGCCTTTAGATTGGCACATCTGCTGCTGATAGGTGTCCTTGTCTGACCTTGGAATTATTGTGACTCTCATACGCTTTTATTTCCAGAAATATTCTCATTGTATTTCGTATTGTGTTTGCATTTCCAACGCTGTTCTCAGTTTATTTCCCTATTGTGATTGCAATTATAGTTGTAGTCTTACAATGTCTACACGGAAGTGTGTGACCAATCCAAATGTTTTTTGTTACATTTGTGAAAAGTATGTAATGCTTAAGCAAAGAACGGACATAACAGACTTTGTGAAGAAAGCTTACTATGCTTATTTTAAGTGAAGCTTTGTGACTAGGATAAGGCATTGGCGACAGACAGATTGCCACTATTGTGTTGAGAGGAAGGTTATGGGCAAAAGTTAAGAAGACGTGCATGCCGTTTGCATTTCCTATAGTGTGGAGTGAGCCTAGATACCACCTTAATGACTGTTACTTCTGTTTGGTTAATGTTCAGGGGTGCAATTCAAAAAATAGGAAGCAAATTGTTTATCCAAGCATTCCTTCAGCCATTAGGCCAGTTCCACATAGAGAAGACCTGCCCGCCCCTCTTCCTATAGCTGTTTTAGAGAACATGACAGAAGATGATGTTGAAAGTGAGCGTGATGTAATCTCTGAAGCCAATAATGATGATGTCTACAAGCCTGAATACGACCTTACTCCACAAAGGTTCTCTCAGAGGGAACTTATTGATTTAGTACGTGATCTGATTTTGCCTAAGGAATCTGCAGAACTACTTGACTCCCGGCTTAAAAGTAAGAATCTTCTGGAACCAGGAACACATTTTTCATGGTACAGGCACAGAGGACAAGAACTATTTCCTTTATTTTCAAAGAACGATTCCTTGGTTTACTGCAATAACACAAACGAGTTTATGAACTTCTATAGCATTGAACATGATCCTAATCAGTGTAGACTTTTTATTGGCTCATCCATGAGGAGCCTCAAAGGCGTGTTACTGCACAATGGGAACATGTTAACAAGTATCAAGTATACGGAGCACAAATGGCTAATCTGTGGTGACTTCAAAGTTATAGGAATTCTATTAGGACAACAAACTTGGTACATGAAACTGCCTTGCTTTCTATGTGAATGGGACAGTCGGGCAAAGCAAAGGCATTGGAGTGTGAGAGTTTGGCCAGAGCGAAGGAATTATGTGCCTGTAACTAAAAACATCTTGCATGAACCGCTTGTAGACCCACAATAAGTCTTGCTTCCACCACTACACATCAAATTGGGCTTAATGAAGCAGTTTGTAAGGGTTCTACCACAAGATGGGCCCTGCTTCAAGTACCTTTCTATGAAATTTCCCTTCAACACACAAGAAAAATTGAAAGCTAGAGTTTTTGTTGATCCGCAAACTGATGAAGGACGAAGATTTTGAGAAAACGATGAATGAGAGAGAAATAGACGCATGGACCACCTTCCAATCTGTTAGCGAAAACTTTCTAGGGAATAACAAAGATCCAAATTACAGGAACATTGTTGAAACTATGTTGGAAAACTTCAAGAAGTTGGGTTGTAACATGAGTGTAAAAGTACACTTTCTACACTCCCACATCGACTACTTTCTGGAAAATCTAGTGAAGAGCAAGGTGAACGCTTTCACCAGGATATTAAGGATTCTTCACAGTATTAGGACAGGTCTCTACAGTATTTAAAAAATGTGTTTGTAAAAAAAAAGTCTTGTGTTTGAATATATTTGTGCTTAAAAAAAGGTAAAATCTTGAAAACATAGACTCTTAATTTGTATAAAAATCTGACGTGATAGAAAAAAATGGAAGTCATTTCTAGAATCAGCATAAAAAATAGATTCAAGAACACTAACTTCTGAGAAATCATCTGAGAAAAAATTCAAAAATGCTGACTAGTGTAATCATAATATAAAAAATTAATTAATTATCTGACCTGTAATGATGGGAAAGTTAATGAGTCAGACTTAACCTGAGGCGATACAAATGTATTTTATGAAAAGGGTGTCTTTGACTTATCTAAAGATGAAGTCAAACTCAAACTCCTCAAATGTTCTAATGAGACAAGACCTTGCTCAATTAAAATAGCAGATGTGTGAAATTAACCTACATCTTGTGCCATACAATGATAGCCGACACTGTTATTGCAGCATTCTAAACTGCGATTAAAATGTGAAGCCGTTTTATTTACATATTTCACCACTAGCACTGTCCCAATTTTCTTATGAATGAAACTATCCCGACAGTTATAAAAAGTTATTAGATCGAATTGCATGGGTTCATACATCAAGTAATGCAATCTGCAGCTATCACTTTCGATATATACTATCAATAACTAAAATAACACTAGTAAAATGTTATCACCATTGATCACAAATGATGTGTTTCTATTTTCTAAAAAGTGCTCTGTATGTACATTTGTAAAACCATTCTAAATCGAGAAAAAATATTTATTTAAAATATTAGATAAAGCCAAATTTGCTTTACTATAGGTATAGTGATAGGAGAAGAGTATGATCATATAATGACAATGCTTTTGTGACATCAGCTTATCAGAAAATTCCAATTATTAACATGGTAGGTTTAGTAAAAATGATGTTGTAAGGGTTCTAAATTAAGTGGGGCGGTTTACACATCTTCTAACGCTTAAAAAGTTGTGCATAGGGTATTTTTTAATGTTTTAAGTTGAACATTAATTTTTGTGTGAATGTGCATTCCTGAGTTTTACACGCTCACCCACAAACCACATTTTATTTAATTTCAATTAACAATAAACATACACAAACATTATTTAGGGAGTTATAACTTATTTAAAGACCCAGGTGTTTAAAGTTGAATAAAACATATTAATTGATTAACTACATAATTTATCTCTACCTTAATGTTAATAACTTGTTTGATCTAATATAATATAATGTGATGTGACGAGTGACTAAGAAATGTCATAAGCTTTATGGTTATAAATTATTACCTCACACTAGGTCTCCTTTCGGTATTTTAAGACAATAATTAGTAAAAATAAGTGGATGAGGAACCGGGAAAAAAACCATGTATGAAATAAAACACATTTTCCTTCTTTTT
The DNA here is from genome assembly GCA_902155825.1 of Timema genevievae. Taxonomy (NCBI): domain Eukaryota; kingdom Metazoa; phylum Arthropoda; class Insecta; order Phasmatodea; family Timematidae; genus Timema; species Timema genevievae. The sequence continues at coordinate 195,253 of CABFWO010001184.1, forward strand.
TAGCAGAAAAAGTCACACAAAAATGTTATCACAGAGTTAATTAGCGTAGCATTTCAGCCTTTAGGAAAATATTGTGATATATATTTTCAAGGCCAATGGATTTCCACAAAAGTAAGGTCGTTCCTATCCTTTGATTCAAAATAAATTCCATTGATTTAGCCTAGGGCTCTACTTAATAATTTAGCTTAATTTGTATAAGGAAAAAAAAAACTTAATATTTATGTTAAAAAACTAAATTATCTGGATAAAGGTGTCTAGAGTAAACTTAAATTAAATTTCTTTGAATTCTTAAATCCACACTTTCTTGATTTAAATGTCTGGTTCAAGCCTTTAGAATGTTCTATGTACAAGTAAAGAAAATTCTTATTTTAATTTATGATTTCATTTTTTTTATTGATCCTAATTTTTTTTCTACTATATTAAAAAAGAGGCATTGATATTATGAATATATCCAGCAAAGTAAAAATCATTCAATTTTAATCTAGCTTTTGAAAGATTGCCATAACATCTTTTGCAATTTTTATTTCTTTAACATAAATATTAATTCAAAAAGAAATAGAATAATTTTCAGTATGTGGAGACCTTTAGATTGAAATTAGACAGCCTGTTTCAACTCTTTCATTTATAATACAAGCTTATCACAATCTCTGATTCAAATTTTGTATTAAAAGGAAGCTAGTAGCACATGAATTGTGAGACAATATAATAAAGAGCTTAACAAAAGATATATTTGAAACAACAAAAAAAAATAATGGTTACATTTTACAAAGCATTAAGTTACAAGGCATTTTAGTAATAAACTGAAGATTTTACTTTCTAACAGTAAATAATACTTAGATTGGGGGGTAGATATAATATTTTATTTGGCCTTTACCCCCAAATAAGGTTTGCAATAGAGTAAGCATTAATTATTTTAAATTCGAAAAGATTTTGGCAAAAAGAACAAAACGTATAAATGATTTATACACGGTTGCATTATGGAGCAGGTATAAAACTCAAACATCTGCAATTGGCACTTCAAGTTAAGTCACATATTCCAGTTCATGTGTGAAATTGTTTTTGGTAGTTTCATTAGGAGTATTAGAATAATATGTAGTTAACAATCTTCAACTAAACCAATCATCATCATCATCATCATCGTCAAACAAGGGTGGTGGTGGAGGTTGGGGCCTCCATCCCTGAAACAAAGGTATACAATTGTATCACAAAACGATAGATAACATAGTTCTTTAAGGAAACCTCTTTTTGTTTTTTGAGGTATTTTGTTATATTTGGAAGAAGGCATGGGACAGATGGATGGAAACATATAAAAGGACCAAACACAATAAAGCTTTTACAATGAAAAGAAGAATACAATTCAAACTTTGCATTGCTGCCACTGGACAAAGAGGTAAAGGCGCCTCTTGAAGAACATCAATCGTTACCACACAATCCCCCGGCCTATGTTTCATTCTATCCAAACTAATCAGGAGGGATTATGACTAGCGATTTAATTTAAGAAGTCCAGTGACACCAATTTAAAATTTAAAATGTGTTCTTTTCATTGTAAAAGCCATATGGTGTGTGTCCCATTTTGTGTGTTTAAATCCATATTTCCTGTAACTTCTTTGAAATATAACAAAACAATAGATATTAAACCTCTACAGCAGGGATTCCCAACCTTTTTCACTCCAGGGTACACTTAGTCCAAGATAACATTTTCACGGAACACTTGTGTAAAGGCTGTAATATAATACATTTTTCTATTAAATTTAGATAGAAATTAAAATGATGAGTATCAAGATGCAGTTGACAATAAGTGTATTCTTCTATCGGTGGGTGCCCTCATCTACTTGCAGAGCAAAGTGCCTGTCTACTTTAATTTTTTTCAACAACATTTTTTCTGATGTTCTCAGATATTTCAAAATACGCCGGCCTATTTTATTATTCAATAAAGACACTTTTGAAACTCGCCCTTTAGATTATTTTACAAGCATCGTTTTAATAATGACCTGACAAGCTGATTCAATCACATTTTCGCGATTAACCTGTGGTTTCATGTTTTTTGCGATCAATTCAGCAACTTCGAGTAACGCCTCAGGTGCACAATCTGAAATTTAAACAATTTTTTTCCATTTTATTTGTGTCTTGTGTTGGGCTGATGGTTATTTGGGACTCACTGGGATGTTTGGTGGTTGGATGCCACTTCATTTAGCTCAGAATCATTGTTTCATTGCTCAGGCATTCTCCACAAAAGATCCAGATATAAACTGGTCGGTCACAATCTTATTTTTAAGTGAAATCTAAAATTATCTATCGCTTTAACACTTTGGGAGGCTTAAAACTGGAACTAGTAGTAGATTTATTACGAGATGTTTAGTTGAATTAAAATCTTAGGAAATTTTGGCGACACACCAGTTGGGAATCACTGCTAACACTAACTAATATGGGAATGATACCAATAACTGTGCCAGTAAGAAAATACAAACACTACTATTATTTACTCAAACATATTAAGTTTGATGATATAAAAATATGAATAAGTGTGTGGTGACTAAAATATATATGGTAGTACATTATAAAAAGTATGTGCTTGGGAGGGGATGGCACATATCACTCTTACAATTGAATGGATTGCCAGTAATGGCAAGGTCAAAATTTTAATCCCAGCCAGGTGTAATGAGGGTGATTTTTCCTAAATGATTTTCTTCTATCCCCTTCATGCATATGTACACCCCTTTCAACTCTACCGTCCTCAATCTTACACCATTAGTGTAAATATGCTGCTAACCTGAAGGGGTAGTAAGACACAGTGTACAAAAATATACGTTAAAGTAATGATGGACATTTAATCGTGATATATTTCGGCTGTATGGCATCCTCTGGCTGGATCTAATATTTTTAGCACTGTGCTTAGGAACATATTTGGTTTAAATAGAGATGAGGATACTGGGGAGTGAAGGTTACATAATGATGAGTTAAATATCTTGTACTCATCCAAGATATTACATTAGGATAATGAAGTCTTGTAGTTTATGGCAGGAAAAATATGCAGTGCAAATGGAAGAATCTAGAACTATGTTTAGGGTATTGAATGTCAAACCCAATGGGAAGACCTAGATACAGATGAGAGGATAACATTAGAATGGAGCTGAAAGAGAGAAGGTGTAATGAGGTGGACTGGATAGAGCTAGCTCAAGAGAGGGATAAAGTGTAATGAGGTGGATATAGAACTAGCTCAAGAGAGGGGTACGGTGTAATGAGGTGGACTGGATAGAGCTAGCTCAAGAGAGGGATAAAGTGTAATGAGGTGGACTATATAGAACTAGCTCAAGAGAG
>CABFWO010001185.1:17352-29801 GCA_902155825.1 Timema genevievae
GCTGACTCGCTGCCAACTCCTCTCGGGTTGCCGCATGCACGAGGAGTCTTGATATCTGGCTGGCATGGCGGGACTACTCGATAGGATGCCGATGTGGAAGGGGTGGAGGTTGATCAAACAGTTTATGGTGACAGCGACTGGCATCGTCAGACAGTTTATAACACCTCGGAGAGAAGTTATCCGTGTAATATCAGTTCACATATCAAGTGGAACCTTATCGACAGATCAATATGGTTATGAGAGGGAATAATATTCCGTGATCCAGTTTTTTTTTAATACCGGTTCTGGATATTTGCATAGGGTTCGTCCTTAAATTACGGAAGACTTTTTGTTTTCTCGTGAGTTTATACTACTACCCTCCCCCTGGCCCCCACATAAGGGATTGTAAGATTTTCTGTCGCTTTTCCGCTGACCTTTCCCCTCTATTACGATTAGGTAAATTAGATTATTTTAGTCGTTTAATTTTTTTCTAGATGTAAAGGTTGGTAATAAAGTGAGTGATGTAATGTTTTTTTAAACACCGCGTATTACTACTCATTCGGGTTAAACGCTTATGTGATAATCACGTTAATTGTTTCAGGGATCAGTAAGTGCACCAGCATTTGAAGGGAGAGTGGAAAACAATTTTGTAGAAAAAAAACCTCAGCACATTCGACCGAGATTCGAACCTCTATCTCCTCGTCATCGGCAGTGTAGTCTAACATGAAAGTAGCGCGTTAGACTATGCTGCCACCGAAGCTGGTGGGTGATATTAAATCTTAGAATACTTTAATTGTAGTACAGTTTGGTGTAGGACATACTAAGTAAATTAAATATATTTGTAATTTTATAATTAACTAGCGGGTGTACCCGTTCTTCGCACGGGGAATCTATAAAGTAGCTTTGTTAATTTCAGCATGTAAAATAAACCACATGGAGTAGTACACAAATCTTAAATTATATTTAAATATTAATCCTTTATTGGTTTAGATTGTGATACCAAACGCGAAAGTAGGCTAGCTAATAAACCATGTCAAAACAGAGATATAGTTTGAAGGTTACGTTATCACTTTTATATACATAATACTTTAAAGTTAAAACTCTCTCTCTCACAGTTAACCGTTGCCGTATATCATTTCTTTCAGTTATGTCTGAAAATTGAAAAATGACATTTGGATACGGGAATCGAACCCGGGAACTTCGGCTTAGTACTTCAAAGCTCTACCACTGAGCTATCCAGGAGTCGTCCCGTGCCCAGTCGAAGATGGCTGCGTTATCTGATAGCTCGTGAATAAAGCCGACGATTTCCGCACGTCCATCATAGACTCTGCCTTAAAAATATGAATGGCGAATGACCCTGGGTACGGGACGATTCCTGGATAGCTCAGTGGTTAGAGCATTGGTGTACTAAGCCGAGGGTCCCGGGTTCGATTCCCGTGTTCAGGTGTAGTTTTTCAGTTTTCAGAATATGATATCTAGATGGAGTATTCCTCTCTAAAAGCACAAATAATAGCCTCGGCAGGGTTTTTCCTAAATTGTTTTCCACTCTCCCTCCACGCAAATGCGGGTTCACTTAATCTAAATTCAACCTTCACAATTCATATTCCATTAGCGTAATTAGTACTTAAGCGTATAACCCGAACGGGTAGTAAGACACGGTGATAAATAAATAAATAATAATAACCTCGGCTATTTGATTCTTTCAGTTATGTCTGAAAGTTTTGTGCTGGGTTGAAAATGAGCTACTAGCAACGTCAACGAACCGGCGTTGTGAAATGTGTCTTATATTTAAGGGAAGACTGACTACATTTTAGGCTGGGTGCGCACTGGTTGAACTGGCTGCGGCGGCCAGATCGCAGCAACTGACATTCCGAGCAGTTGGTATAGGCGACCAGAATCATCTGTATCGAAATGATCCCCGCGAGACATCGTAGCCACAATCACACTTCGTACGAAACAAACGACTGACCGCCGCGCTAAGTGTGCGCATACTGACCCGGTTTCATACATATGCGGTGACTCGGACGACAGCGACTGGCCGCTGGTCGCGTGCGCGTTGCTTGTGCCCTCGGCGGTCGCCGCGGCCAAGCGTGGGCGCTGGTCGTTGGTCGCTAAATGGACGCACTCTCCGTGGTTACTTTAGACCCCAGTGGCCTCTGCGACCTGATCGCCAAGTACGCACCCAGTCTTCACTAGAGAATGACAACTTCGTGTGTTCCCCCCTATTAGTAACCTTGCAATTCTCTCACATGTGTCAGGATTCGAATTCTGACCTCTTCTTCAGCGACAAACCGTAAAGAGTTGACTCCTTTGTCTGCTTGTCCATCGGTGCGGGTTAGGTAATATTGATTGCGAGGAAATAGTTTCAACATTTATAAAGAGGGAAGTTATAAAAAAACACTAATAGATATCAAACTGAACCTTAAATGAAGGAAAATAAATTGAGCATATACAATTTATTTAAAATTTAAAAATTTGAATTAATTGTTTAAAAAAAGTTAGAATTACATTCATTCGGGTAAAAAAACTTAAAAAAGTGACAAAAACGATCGAAAAAACTCCTTAATTAATACCAATACAGAACTAGATTATCTTTAGAATGAATATAGCTCTCATGGATGATAGATTTTTTACATCAAACGCAATGTAATTTAATTTAAAAAATAATGTGAAATTGGTTTTGAAATCCACACTACATGTGAGTGTAATCTAATAGCTTTAATTAAATTGAATAGTAAACAATATTTTAAAGCTTAAAGTTATTTTAAAAATTGAGCCTTAATTAATATTTCTGAACAGATTTATCTATATAACCCCATAATTCAGAACGTGTCTTTCGTAGATATATACCTCAAATAATAAAAAAAAACTTTTGCAGATTTTTTTTACTTTTATTTTTGAACAAGGAATTATTTGAATACATTTTGAAAACTGAATGAATGGAATTAGCGATCTAAGAGCTATGTATAGTGGATCATTGATTTGCCTTGCAGACGTTTAGAAATCCCGCATTATTTGAGAAGTGATTAGATATTTTTAAATCTGGCTTTTTTCCAAAATGTGGGCGAAAGTTATCAACAGGTTTATGACCAGTTAAAAAGTTTAAATTTAAATATTAAAGAGTTATTTTTGAAGAAATTCAACGGTGCCTTATTCATATAATCGAGAGTAAAGTAAAACGTCAGAAACCCAAATCTAGAATTCCTTTGTTAAATAAAGTCATGTTTTGATAAGTTCACATAAGAAATTTTTAAGATAGTTCAGGATTGTTTTATTGGATTTTTATTAAAGTTATGGTCGCTGTTGTGTTTCTATTAGGAAGTAATCATCACGACCTCCTTGCGGAAGGAAGAGAAGAAAAGAAGGTTGAGAGATAATCTCCCCCTTATTTTAAGAGCACCCCCTGCTTACGCCCAACTGCCTAAGAAAGTATGATTTAAAGTTCGTCCTCATCTAAATTGTTTTCTTAACGTAGTTGATTATTCTCCGCTGATTAAGATATGTAGTGTGAAATAAGGGCCAGGTGGTCGTTAGTAAAACATACCATTTTAACCCTTAACTTCTCTCGCTACGTAATGTCAAGTAATTATGTCCTTAACCCTTAGAATGAAATCTAATATAAACCATACCTATAGCGCCTGATAAATTCATCCCCCTCGCCTCCCCGGCAAGCGGGCCTCCCCTCCTTCGAGCTATGTCTTCATCTGTCAGTCAACAATTAGCTGCCATGACGGATGGTCGCATCTTGGAAGTTATGTTTGTTATTTGGAAGAAGGAACCAGATTTACGTACTAATAGGCCTAATATTAATAAGAATCAAATAGCCAAAGCTATTATGTATGTTTTTAGTGAGGATTTACTCCATCTAGATATCGTATTCTGAAAATTAATAAATTACACCTGGACCAGGTTCGATTTCCGTGTCCAGGTGTCATTATTCAATTTTCAGAATCTAAATATTAATAGATTTGTGGGGAACACCAGAAATAGCTCTACCAAGACTGTTAAAAAAATTAGTTGATTAAAACATTTCTAACGTATTCCTTTTTTATTAATAACTATATAGTTTCAGCCATTACAAAAACATTTAAATATACTTACGTTTAATGGAATTACCACGGGTTTTGTAAGACCTATATTCCGATATCTATTTATTTTTATTTAATTAAAATTACAAAAAATAGAAAAATAAAACCAAACTAAAAAGAAAAAAATACTAAAAGTTAAACTCAAATTACGTAAGAAGCTTATGAAAGGTTTTTATCTGTTATTACGTCACATTTACGTATCGATAGCAATACAACACAATAAAATGACGATAGGATTTTAGGGTTGACCTATTTCCCCATACCTAGGTAAAATCATTTCTGATTTTTTATGTGTTAAAATCTCTAATCTCCTTGGAAAAACGTGTGTGATTTCTCACTTATCAAATAAGGTTTGTCTTTTAGAGAAACTCGTCAAAGTCGGTGGTCTCGGGGTTCAAACCCAGCCGGGGTCAATGGATTTTTCTCGGGTGATACAAATCCGTAGCACAACTTCCTTCGGATGGGAAGTAAAGCCGTCGGTCTCATTTCGACTGTGGCATGTAAAAAAAAAAAATCTTGGAGGATATGTGAAAATACCTTTCCCGACATAATTGGTTGGTTCTTTTGCGGTCGCTCATAGAAATTCTCATGTACTAAAATAAACAGTCGGCTCAAAATGTAAACGTTAAATACTTCAAATAAATAGTTTCAGTAAATAAACTTAAAGAAACCAAAATTAAAACCTATTTAGGAGGCAGCTGAGGAAATTTTTACTCCTTATTAAAAACACTGTTATTATTAACACCGGCTCTAATTCTCTCGTTCACAAATTTGACCCCTAAGCTCCCCATTACACTTTCCCCAACACTGTTACGTAATTATTGCAAGCTCCCTCAGGTAACCACCACAGAAACAAGTTTGTTTATTTTATGCCCCTAAAGCTAGTCTCTTTTCTCTCTCCCTCTCCCGCTTTTTGTCCGGTGATAAGTTTACAGTCCCCCAGTGACAGAGGACAAGAAAGACGTCGACGCCGCTGCCGGCGTCCGTTGCTCGCTCGTTTGGACCTGCCGCGCACTGTCATATTACTGTCAGGATTATCGCACGTCCACTGTCTCTGTATAGTAATCGTTCCTCGATTGGCCACCAGAGCCCTCTTCTGTAGGATTAGGACGTCGTACCTTTTCTCTGTGCCCGGGGCCATTGGGTTTAAACCAACGCGTTGGTTGGAATGAAACGTTCTTAACGGCCACGTTTCACCACAACTCTCGATATTTATGGACAAAGTTTGTTATTTAAAATTAAATAAGGAAAATTGTTTACGTACAATTGTTTGGAGTAGTGTTACAAAGGCTAACACAAGCTTTACATATTTTGAAGGAAATACAAACATATTGGGTCTCGGTAATATCTTCATAACTTAAAGTCTAGGGTGATATTTCTAAATTTCCGTTTTTAAACATAATAATTAATACTATACTGATGTGTATTGTAAGTTTAAAAATATCCAATTCGAACTAATTTGTTATAATTTTTTTTTCTACATCCGTTACTGTTTACAACCTTGAGCCTGGTTCAGTTTTTTTTTATTCAAGTCATATATTTTCTACTACTGGCTTGCTCTAGACCTGTCGTAGCTTCATATGCCTTATAATCTAACTTGAGACTGGGACAGGCACAACATCCAGTCCCCAGCCGTCAATTTTCAAAGTGATAGGGTAAACCTATATTTTCATCAATGATAAATTTTAGGCCATGCTAGGAATCGAATCCCGGACTCTTAGCTCAGTAGGCAGACACGCTACCGACTGATTTAAGGCGTCGGACGCAATTTTGTAATCAAACTAAATGTGAAAATAAGGCTTAAGTGTTGCACAACAGACGAGAAAAGTAAAAAAAAAAAAAAATGACTTTTAAAACACCAGACATGACATTTTGAAATTAGAATATAATCTACGTAATTTGTTCGTGCGTAGTGTAAAAACGTAATTTTAACTCCTCCGTGTTTGTATACAAAGTTTTTTTAATCTGCATCTGGAACTCTAAAGCTCTCGACCACGTTCAAGGCTTGATTAAACAAGATGCTTTGAAAGGCTTAACACACTGGCTATCAATTTGTCAATTATTTTTATAACAGCGTTTCTTATTAGCTGTTTAGGTTGTACATATATTTAGTTATTTACTAATTACGCTAATTAGCTAGGGAGGAGGAAGGTTTGATTTGAAGGAAGTGTACCCAAATTTTGCGTGGAGAGAAAATGGAAAACCATTTTGGACAAACCCCTCTCAGTTCATCCGACCGGGATTCAAACCTTGAACTCCCTGTTTTCAGCAGTATAGTCTATTATGAGAGTGAAGCCTTAGATCATGCAGCCACCGAAGGGGGTCAACTTCTTAATCTCAAGGGCAGGGATGTGGAGGGTAATTGGAGGAAGTTTGTTAGAATTACCGTGGTGAAAATTGGGAAAAAATTTTGTAACTAAAAAAATTACTTTTCACTAAGCTACCCTTAATTATTGAAGGGCTAGGGTAAAAAAAAGTTGTGTTATTGTTCTATAGTATCTAAATATCAAGTTTGAACCAAATCCATCAAACCGGTTTGAATCCATAGACAGGGACAGACAGACAGACCCACTATTTTGGGTTCGTGTTAACATAAAACGTAAAAATTTGTCATAATCTCAATATATATTTTTTCACGATCACAATACTTTCTCTTGATATGAAAAAGTAAAAACCCCATGTGAAATATCATCCCCTAACTACATGCGGCTAGGATTCGAACCTCTACCTTCATGGCGATAAAGTGCAATGCGAGTTTTAGAATGCAAGGCCATTACTGCGGATAAGGCCGATGGTTATTTATAAATCTTTCACATTGTTTTAGACATGGTAAAAATCTAAACAGCCTCGTATGAACATACTGTTATCTTGCTCCTATCTCCCTCCATGTGTAACTAAAGTGGAGGGCGATACCCCCAGGAGGATCGCATTGTCGTATAATCTCCTCCACGTGCTGTCATTACATACGGACGCGATTATAAAAGGATGCAACCCCCGCCTACCCCAACCCCCGTTTAGAGGCTCATGTGTAATTAAACTACTGCTAGTATTTATCGTATTAATTATGCTCACTAGCGTTTAAAAAATACCCCACTGATTTTAAACGAAATTAATGCTGATGATACTTTTGAAACGAGGATTGGGAAGGTCACATTGTAATTTTTTGTTTTGCTTTCAAGATGAAACAAAAAAAATAGTGTTATCACCTTTTCCAGTTGGTGCCGTGTTTTAGTTAGCAAACCTTTCACGTTCATTAATTAAAAAAAAATACGCTCTCTATTTTATCGTTTAAAAAATCTGTAAAACTGTTTCCATAAGCTTTCCTAATTAGATTTTTTCAAAATCCACAAACTTTTTACTATTATTATTATTATTATTATTATTATTATTATTATTATTATTATTATTATTATTATTATTATCATTATCATTATAATTATTCAATATAATTCTATATTTACCTCTTTTTAATTGCAGCTTTTTTTATTTTCTCATGTCAAGAGAAAGTATTGTGATCGTAAAAAATCGATCTCTAGATTATTTCGAATCCTTACGTTTTATATGAACATGAACCCCAAAAAAGTAGATTTTACAATATTTCTGTCTGTATGTCCCTGGCCACGTAACCTAAACTGTTTGATGGATGTTGATCTAACTTGATATTAGGATTTTATAGGGCCTAAACCTTGGTATATATTTTTTTATTTTGACCCTGGTCCTCAAATTAAGGGTAGTTTTTAGTTCAAAATTTTTCGAAAATTGCTCTAACGATTTTGATTAATATCAAAGATTTGTTTGACATGAACAATAGTATTATATCATTAGTTTTTGGCAAAAATGAGTTACAAGATATGGATGGATTTTTTTTTTTTGAAAATTCAGAATGTTTCGAAAATGTCTCCAACGATTTTATTTAAAATGTACATCTTGAGAGGATGACATTACAGATAAAGTTGGATACTTGTTTTGAGTGCGAAATTTGTTTATGGTTAGTTTACTGATGAATAATTTTGTTATTTGAATAGGTATTAAAAAATTGCTTTAGGTATTTGATTCATAATGGGCATTGGACAACTATTTTACATATCAATAATAATATTTCTTTATTTGTCTAAATTAAATTAAACTAAGGGTAGTTTACATGCAACAAATTACAGAAAATTTGAATGTTTTGGAAATCGACCTTTAAGATCGAATTAAAAATGGGAATCTATGAATAATTTTTCATAATAATATGAACACGTTTTTATTTTTACACATAGGCTAGCACATATCTTTAAGGTAGTTTACAAATAATTTGTTTAAATAAATTTGTATTTATTAAATATATTTGAACAATTTAGTTTATAATTTATATGTATTAAAAATGACTTGTGATTTAACAAGATGGTGTGTTTGTTTTTATGACTTAAACTTATTTGAGAATAGTTGATTAAAAACCTATTTCTGGAAATTTTCTTCGAGCTATAATATACACTATGAGAAAGTTTATGCGATTGTGTCGTAACCATTTATTTTGTTGGTTACATACTGATTTGTTTTTAACGATACGCTTAACGCAAGGTTTATTAAACAAATTGATGTAAAGGAATATAAATGAAGAGGGTATTTAAGAGAAAATAAATTAATACTTTTTCCAAGATATGATTAACATTCATATTGTTAAAAAAAACACTTACATCAATTAACCCTGCCGTGATTACAACCGTTTGAATCTCAAAATCCTCGGTCTAAGTCAAGCACACCGTAACTTGGCTAACCCTGTCGGTGTCACCGCTGAATTAACCCATCAACCAGATTACTAGCGTAGCGAATTAATTTGGTCTAACCACCTTCAGTGGTCACATGGTCGACCGAGTCCCTCTCTTGTTAGACTGTATTCCCTTTGACGGGGATATCCGCGTTCGAATCGCTGTCGGGTTCGCCGAGGTTTTTATTTTCCTAAATGACTTCCCACTCCTCCTCCAAGAAAATGCGAACAAATTTTATCTTAAATTCTACCTTACTCATCCCTATTACATTGGCGGGATTAATGTTTGCATATAATCCAAACTGGTTCTAAGATTGGGTGACAAAAAAAATATCCATTTATTTAAATCTTTGCACTGGTGTACGTCATTAATATAATATCTACAATGCTTAACTTAAAATTTATTTAAGCTAACAAATTGTGTCTAACAAATTATAATAAGGTAAACGTCAAGTAAGATTCTTTGTGAATAATAAAACCTATTAGATACACTCAGTTAGGAACGATCGCTGTCTTTCGTTACAAAAATTATTATTATTATTATTATTATTATTATTACTATCATCATCATCATTATTATTATTATTATTATTATTATTATTATTATTATTATTATTATTATTATTAGCACTGCGTCTTACTACCCGTTCGGGTTAAATGCACTTACGCTAATGTGTATATGGTAGGGTGATTGTGGGATGAAATGGAGGACCTACAGTTTAACGTGGAATCCGAACCACGGTGGAGGCCTGGCATTCCTCACATTCACAAGTTGTGATTAACACACGTCTTGTCAGAGGTGAAGGAAGGGTTTGGCACTAGGAGAAATCTGTGCCGGGACCGAGGATTGAACCCCGGACCTCCAGCACAGAAGTCTGTTCGTTACAAAGAAAGTTACGGGTGGTCAACGCTGCCGGTCTTAGGAAAGTGGAACTTAATTGTGATTTAAAAAAAAGTAACTTTGTAAAGTAAGCACTGCATATACACTTTTTAATTTCATTCATATACAGGTTGGACCAAAGCAACTATACGATTAGTAACCTCAAAATTAACACTTTATTTGAAAAGTAAATATTCACTATCTAAATAAAAGCAAACTACATACTACACTTTTTCACTTTTTGTCACTCAGGTGAGTTCCACCGGACGTCAGACAAAGCTCAGCACGTTGTCCATCACTTTCCTCAGCATGGATCGTATAGTTGTTTTCGTCCCACCCTGTATAAAGTGAACAAAAATATGGTGACCTCTTCTGATATCTTGGCTACTGTTTTCATGGGTAGTTTGTACAGTTTACAACAACATCCCACTTAACGTCACTGATGTCTATTAGGACCATTAGTCCACAGTTAAAACACGCTAATCTCGGCGCAGTAAAGCCACATTTCAACCTAGTGCCGACCGACCGATGGACGGACGGACGCCGTGTGGACCACAATTACTGTTCGGTACATTGGCCGACATCCATTCATACTGTGTAGTAAGTAGTTTTTCTACGTCCTGTTCTCCTGCTAATACACTGTGATGGTGCGTTGAGCAGCAGCGGCAGTGCGTTCATTCGAAAGACGTAATTGTGTGCACTGCGTGGGCTTCTGATATCCTAGGACTGGAGGGCAAGGGGGGGGAGGGGTTGTAAGTTACCAATTACCTATTTGAAGATTTCGAAGCTGTTTTGCAAAGCGGGTTGCATCTTAACTTGACGCACCTAAGCAGTCTAAGGATTATCACACTTAGACACCAACGTACCAAATAGAAAAAAAAAGGGAATAAAATTAACATTTCACCCTGTAAGGCCTCTGGTTTACCTGCTGATAACACTTCCCCTCTTCCTCTGACGAGTAACTGAACTATTTGCGCCTTGAAACCATTTTACTTGCTTTTCAAATTTACCTTTTACTTGTTTCCTATTTTAAGTTTATATATGCTACCATGGACTTTTTATTAATCCACATTATGGCATTTTTGTGACTAGGCCCAATAGTCTAAGTTGTGGATGATTTAGATATAAAAAAATCTCTACAAAAAAAAACCCTACTCAGAGATAAAAAAAAAAGGAATAATTTTGTGGCATTTTAGGATCATTTTTAGAAATATTTAATAATTAATGGTTTTTGCTTCGACGTTATATTTTTAAAACTCACTCAATAAAACGTAAATTCATTAACATGGGAAATCATGACGTCACAGGTAGGCAACGTTCTTAAAGGATTATTTTCTTCACTCAAAATCATGAAAGGTGGCTAAAGAAAAGGCGGAGTAGCAATCTCAACCAATGTTCATCCTCACTTATAAAAGAAGCGGCAATTTACGTGAAAATCAATTTAAAAATAAACTTACTAAGACTAAAGAATAATGGGCCTTTTGTTTTAAATGGTTATCATAAATAATGTTATTACGTCTCCTGTTCGCCGCATTGCCTAACAAAGCAGAGAAGGGGAAGAGTTTTTCCCTGACCCGACTATGTTTTTTTCCCCTTCAGCTTCGAGTTGCAAATATTAATGTAATCGGGTCTTATATAGCCGACATTTTAGCTATGCACCTTACATTAAGAAATCGTGTCAAGCTAATTTTGACATTTTGCATTCACTCCTCGAGCAATAATTACAACGTTTAAAACCCATAGTTCTTGTTCTAGGGCGGTAATGCCACTCTGAAAGACAGTATAGTCCCCCGATTACCAAAACCTTTAAAATCAATTTTCTTATATTTTACGAATTTATATCTATCCACCATTTTGTATGCTAGAGATGATATAATAGGGGACTTTTATAGATAGGGCCTATAGATATATATATAAAATAGGGCAAAAGGAATTGTTGACTACTGTGCAAATTCAATTTTAAAATAAGCTTTTTTTAACATCACGTCTTACTACCCGTTCGAGTTTTACGCCTATGTACTAACTACGCTAATGAGATTAGGGATATTCTATTTATAGGAAGTGTACCCGAATTTGCGTGAAGGGAGAGTGTAAAACCATTTTGGATAAACCATCCTCGGTACACACGACCGAGATTAGAACCTTGATCTTCCCTTAACCGGCAGTCTAGTCTACTGCGAGAGTAGCGCCCTAAACCATGTGGCCATCGAAGTGGGTCTTATCTTATTAGTTAACATATTATATCAAGTCATACAGTATCGGCATATCTTCCTTTTGATTTTGTAGTTTAGTTGTTTTTTCACTGCGCCTTAATACCCGTATGGAGCTCTAGTCACCCAAATGGGGTAGGAACGAAGGTTATATAATTTAGATTCATTGTGATGGGAGAGTGAGAAACTGTTAAGGTGAAAACACCCTCAGTTCACCCATCAGGACTTCGAATCCCGACCTCCCCGTCATAGGCATAGCATACGCGACGGTCTTTAATCTTTAGTCTGCGTGCCCACCGATGCGGGTGTGGTTTGGTTTCACTTAAAAAGAAGTGCTCACGCTTAAAACTTGCATCCATATGCCGTACTTATACCACTTTTGCACCAGCCCCAAATAGCACTTGTCGGGGTGCGTGTAGTGGTAATTAATGCGGGGGTGCTCTCCAACCGATCCAATCCTGACATGGGACGATCCCCTAGAGCCACATCATTTGTTACGGCCGTGTATGTGGGGAGGAGTGAGCTAGAGGGTATGGGGGGGG
>CABFWO010001185.1:37732-48435 GCA_902155825.1 Timema genevievae
GGGGGGGCGGTGAAGGGTAGGAAATCTAAAGGCACTGTAATAAGGTTTGCAAAACACGCTCTTACTTCTATTTAACCTGACGGTATAGTCTTGGACTAAAGGAAATAATTAATTATGGTTTTCATTAATTTTTTTCATCGTGAGATGAATTTATTTTCATCGTGCGATGAATTTTTTTTCAAGCACCGCGTCTTACTAACCATTCGAGCTATACGCTTATTTACTACAGTAGCCCCATGGCTTATTTGGTGCTGACTGACAGCTGACGGCTTTGAGAAGCTACCAGACCAAATTATGTATCCCTACGCCGAACCATATGATCTGCAAAAAACATGTGTTAAGCAGCTGTCACTTTTGACAGTCAAAATTTAGGTATATACCTGAATGTTGACTGTCAGAAGTCAGCTGTTAACTGTCAGTCAGCACCAAAGAAGCCATGGGGCTACTGTAACTACGCTAATGGTTTTAAGGATTAGGGAGGTTATATTTAGAGAAGTTGTACCTGCATTTGTGTGCAGAGAGAGTGGAAAACAGTTTTGAAAAAAAAATCAACCTAAATGCACCCGAATGATATTCGAACCTTGATCGCCCCGTCATAGGCAGTCTTTTCTGCTACGAGAGTAGCGCGTTAGACCATGTGACCACCGAAACAGGTGTGCGATGAATTCTTTGAATACTCTGTCCTGGGGCTTTTAAAAATTTTATTTCTAAAAAACTACTAGATCTATTTTCTTACATCCAGGGGTATGTACTGCGTTTGCCAAATTTGAATGATATCCTCAATTATTGCATATGTAACTGAATTAGTAATAGTGGTGATCACGCTTCAGTGGCCGAATGGTATAATGCATCGGTCTCGTGCTAGATTGGTCTGCTGAGGGTTGGGAGATTGGGGTTAGAATCCCGGTTGGGTGGACAGAGGATGGTTTATCCTAGTTTTTTTTCCCACTCTTCCTCCACGAAAATGCCGGCAGATTACCTCTAAAATGCCTCCATCCTCATCCCTATCCCATTATATTAATTATAATCTTTGCCTATAATCTGAACAGGTATTAAGTCTTGGTCAAAATAAAGTAGTGACTATGTGTCAGATATTATTTTGTATCTCTGTAAAGTGTCAATATGAGACGGTCTTAGGTTAGAAATAGTAAAATGAAGGAAATAACCACTTTTGTATCCATCCATTCATAGAATATTTAGTATTAAGGGGAAGTATTTGCTTTAAATCTACTTTCTTCATCCTTATCCCATTAGTGTAAATATTTAGATAGCCTGGATGGGTAGTTAAAAGGTTTTTTTTTTAAAAAAGTCACCTCTTATTTTGTTTACCTTGTGTTCTTTTCCCTTCATGTCCACTTTTCCTCATCTTATTTTCCTTTGTCAAGTTTTCCTCATATTTTGTTTCCCTTGTCCAGTTTTCCTAATATTTTGTTCCCCTTGTAACTCGTATTGCTTGTGCTTCGTTTAGCTCGTGTTCCGTTTCTCTTGTGTTCCATCTCCTCTTGTTCCACTTCCCCCGTGTTATACCTCCCCGTGTTCCGTTTCTCTCGTGTTCCACCTCCTCATGTTCCGTTTCCCTCGTGTTCCGCTTACCTCTGTCTACTCTCTCTAGTTTTCCACTCCCCTTGTATCTGGCTCCCACCTGTCTACTCTCTCTTGTTTTCCACTCCCCTTGTATCTGGTTCCCTCCTGTCTACTCTCTCTTGTCGTCCACTCCCCTTGTATCTGGCTCCCACCTGTCTACTCTCTCTTGTTTTCCACTCCCCTTGTATCTGGCTCCCACCTGTCTACTCTCATCTTGTTTTCCACTCCCCTTGTATCTGGTTCCCTCGTGTCTACTCTTGTCTTCCACTCCCCTTGTATCTGGTTCCCTCGTGTCTACTCTTGTCTTCCACTCCCCTTGTATCTGGTTCCCTCGTGTCTACTCTTGTTTTCCACTCCCCTTGTATCCGGTTCCCTCGTGTCCCACATCTCACGACTCTGACTGTATCCCCCGGTCGTTACGAGGTAGTTGCCAGGATCCCAACTCACACCGACTGTTAGATATTCGCGGCGTGTTGGCCCGGGGTTGGTAGCTATAGTCGAAAATGAATGGCACGGACGTGACCCAAACACCCTCACCCCCCCAACCCCACTTTTCCAACGCGACGACTTGCCCTCGTTACACATTTATTACGCTAAGTGAATCTCGCCGAAGCTGTAGTCATATTTTTTATTTATTGAACGGCCGGATATATGCTACGATCGTCAGTTTAATTTTATCTCCTCTCTTCTCTTTCTTTTTTACTGGCACGTCTCACCACCCCTTTGGGATATACACATCAATATTAATTTTTTAGGGACGAAGAAGGAGTTTATATGAGATTCACTCGTATTTGCTTAGCTGGAGAGTGTGAAACCATTTAGTAAAATTTATCCTGCGTTCACCCGACCGGTATTCGGACCCCGATATACCCGTCAATCAGCAGGCCAGTCTATTGCGAGTCTTAAGGCTTTAGACCGTATGAACGCCGACTCGGATACAAAATCATTAATATCTGGGTTACCTGCTTCGGTGGTCGCATGGTCTAAGGCGTTACTCTCTCGTGTTAGACTAGGCTACCGATTACATGGAGACCAAGGTTCGAATCCCGGTCGGGTGATTTGTTTCAAAAGGGTTTTCCACTCTACCTCCATGAAAATGCGCGTACAATTCCTCTGAATTCAACCTTCCTCATTAGCGTAATTAGTACATAAGTGAATAACCTGAATTGTGAACCGGTAGTAAGATGCGGTGCTAAAGAAAAATAAGTTTCGGTTTGAATCTAATATGTTTGACTATTTCAAAATTATGTTGTGATAAAAACAAAAACAACTCATGATAGGATTGATAAATTCAAAAATAAATAATGGACTAAACATCGATTATAGAAATATTCTTGAAACCCAACAAGTGTACACTTGGGTTAACTCTGAAAGGTAGCTTGACCGCTTACAGCAGGAGTGGACAGACTTTTTGATCCAGAGAAGGTTAAATCATTTGCGATCTACTTTGGAATCATATGCTTATATTGTTTATTTTAGTGTTAAAAAAATTAATAACCCAATTTTTTAATTTAATAGTAAAATTAGAGTGCATATAACAACTTATAATCCTTTCACACACTGAAACTGAATTCTTCATCAAATCAAATAATACATTATTTCCCTGATAAATGTATTTCCTTATCAGACACTTGACTTTGAAGTTGCTGCATGACACCGCATAATCTTAGATAGTTTGTTGACTATGAGCTCATAATTACTGTCATTAATGAAGGCACGATTGTAAATGGTCATAAGTCAGACAGTTTCTATATTTAGATTTTCTAATGTTTATTTGAGAAAAATCTGCAATCCCTTTCTTTCATTTTCTTTCTCTCAATATTTTTTGATCGATTGACCAAACTAGCGGCCGCGGTCTAGCGGTAGATCGTGATTGACTGTGTGGCTACCCATGGCTTACAGTATAGCGCTGTGTTGATCTGATCTTAAGCTGCAATTTAGTGAAACCAGTCAAACAAATCTTGTAGGGTAGTTTAAGTTTGACCCGCATCGGTGCTAGATTGGTGGTTCCCAAAATGTGTGTCACGACCCGATAGGCTGCGAAATGTTTTTAAAATATGAAAAGTTTGTAATTATTTTAAAATAGAATATCCTAAACAAAATGAAAAAGTGAAAGAGTGAAAAAAATCGATTAAGAGAAATTATAAAGTGCATAGTTTTGTAAATTAAAATTTTATAATAAATTTTAAAAAAAGTGGTAAAAAATTAATTAAATAAAAAAAATACCCCACTCATGTCCATCAAAGTTAGGTCGGTCGCTTTAGTTTGTTGTTCTAGAAATTGGGTTGCGGTTCTAAAATGTCTAATAAACACTGATCCGAGGCGTCAATCTCATAATATACTTGATTACCGATGACTGGAAGGTTGGGGCTCGAATACCGGTCAGGTGTACCAAGGGTAGTTTTACCCTAAACGGGTTTACACTCTCCCTCCAGGCAAATTCTGTTATATTTCCTCTACATTCAACCCTCCTCGTCTCTAATACATTAGTTTAATTAGTACATGGTACAAATATAACCCAAACGGGTATTAATACGTAGTGAAATTTTAAAAATATCACGAAGTTTACACATTAGAACCATCGATTAACATTTTTAAGTTGCCACAAGTCCTTGGGAGCTATACAACTATATGTTTGATCTCGTTAGTCTCCAGTCTGGAAAGTTTATTATTTTCCTTCAATGGCTAGTTCGAACTAAACGTTTCATTTTCATCTTACTGGCAAGTAGAAGTTCCCTGCGGTGAGCACAAACCGCCCATTAGACACGTTGCACTCTGTTTTGACTGGAACTGGCAGGAGAACGTGTTTTGACTGGAACTGGCAGTAGAACGTGCGTGTGTATCACCATCAAGTGAACGTGCAATAGACTCAGCGTGGCTCGCATACTGTAAGTGTATAGCTTACGGTGCGTATTCTGTACGGTGTGTACCTTACGGTGCGTACCCTTTACGGTATGTACCTTACGGTGCGTATCCTGTACGGTGTATAGCACCTCACCTCTTTCAGGTCTCTTCTAATGCTATCCTCTCATCTGCGTCTTGGTCTTCCCAATGGTCTGTTCCCATTGGGTTTGCCAGTCAATACTCTGAACAAGTTTCTAGATTCTCCTATCCACCCATCCGCCCTGCATGTTCTTCTCACCGTAATCTGCGAGATTCGATTATTCTAACAATCTCTTGCGAGAGTACAGGGTATGTAACTCATTATGTAACTTCCTCCATTCCCCAATATCTTCATCTCGTTTTGGACCGTACAACTTCCTAGGTACCTTGTTTTTAAACATCCTAAATTTATTTTCGTCATGTAAGGTAAGCGACCATGTTTGATAAACATAATATTAAAATAAATACTAAATTAAAATTAAGAAGTGTTATATTTAGTAGTAGTTGTGTGGAATGTCTCTACCTCGGACGGTATTGTTCAAGGTGTGTGTTGTATTGGACGCTGGACAGGGAATTCGTTGTTTGCTCTGGATAATATCTTGTCTGATCATCAGAGGGAAGGGGGAGCACAAATAACTCCCAGGACGTGTTTATCAAACAAGGCTGATTAGGTGGTCAACATTTCGATAAACATTGGTAAACCAGGAGAACCGGCTCAACTACACGAGGGTATATTTAGATGCGTTTCACCAACGATTACAATATTTCGATGGGCTTTTAGTTTTTCAACTTTCTGGAGAGCTACATACTTGATATAGGTACTAGTTTTTGTATAGTTATATTTTCTTATGCGTTTTTGAGTGTCCTTTTATGTGATATTTTTTTATATCTTTCAGAATAGTGAACCTAAAAAACTATAATTTTTTAAAATACTTTTAACACTTAAGCCGCTTTAGCTATTAACATTTTAATAATAATAATATTTAGCACCGCGTCTTACTACCCGTTAGGGTTATACGCTTTAGTACTAATTACGCTAATGGAATAGGAATTGGGAGGATTGAATTTAGAGGAAGTGAACCCGCATTTGCGTGGAGGGAGAGTGGAAAACCATTTAGGAAAAACCACCCCCAGTTCACCCGACCTATATTCGAACCTCGATCTCCCCGTCCTCGGCGGTCGAGCTCAACACGACTAGCGCGTTAGCCAACTACGCCACCGAGGCGGGTCACCATTTTAATAATTTGATTAGGTTTGACTCCTAACCATGTTTGTTCCTACTAACCTAGTAGACTGAATCGCAATAAATACTCATATCCAATGCAATATTGCTTAATTTTAAAGTCCGCTGCCAATACCTAGGCATTAATCGAAATAAGTTGGTCAAAGCGAGATCAAAATCTCACGACGTAAATTTTCCGCTTCGCGCCAAGTAATTCCTACGTAATTCATAATAACATCTTGGTGGGTGTTGTCGTGGAATAACTGTAGTCCATTTCTGGTGAGTTCAACTGGTTTTTGGCAATCTCGAAGTAACTAAATCAGCTAGACATGCACTTAAACACATTACGTGATGCTTAAACCAGTTTTTTTAAGCTCCATCCATTATATCTTTATATAAATATTGAATAGTTAATAAAGTATATTTGGTATCAGAAATTGAATATTATATTTTATTTTAAAACAATTAACAAACTGCTTGCTATATACAACCTTAAAAATGCAAAAAAATAAAATAAAAAGTATTCCCGTAAAGAAAATTGTATAGGAAACTTGGAATTATAATTAGTTTATTACAAGGCTCGATATACATATTTTTGCGCTTATAATAGTTTAATATATATTTATAAATTACATATGATTTTTTTTTGCTTGTAATCAAATCCATATTAACTATCTTATAAGTGAAACTACTTAGAATAAGTCTCTTACATATTCTCCTTTCAAAGACAATCACATATATATGCATCTTTTGATCGATCACGAATGCCATTTTGCGATGAACTCTTCATTTGTTTACTTCTTGCCTTCCGCTAGGGAGTAGCATGCGCAGTTTCACACATCACTGTACCTTTTAATAACTTCCGGTCCTTTAAACCTCCTCGTCTTATTCCCTCCCACATTTTCACTTGAAGGTCAAGTTTAGTCATCTAGAACAAGGACACGAAAGAGTCATGAGAAGTAACGTGTGTATAAATAGTTTCATTCTCGACGTTAAATTTATCATTGGCAATCCACTTTGGGTTTGTTTATATAATCGTACGTACACCCGTAACGTTTTATAGTAGATACTGTCTCTGTCAAGACTGCTATAAATACTATGGTCACCGCCTCCGTGGCCTAGTGGTCAGTTTCTGGATGTAGATCCAGAGGTCTTGGGTTCGATCTCTGAAGCTTCCAGAATTTTCATGTGAATTATTATTATTCTTGATTGGTCTTGTGTTTAGTCTACTACGGATGTTAATTTGGCTGTAGATAATTTTACCAATTTAGTCCAAAGGAAAATCAAAACGCATGTTCCTCAAATTACAATTCTTAATTCGTCCAAATATCCTTTCTTTTTGACTTATAAATTGGGCAATGAAAACATAGTTCGCACACTTCATATTAATGATCTTGGTGTTGTCCTGGATAACAAACTTTATTTCCACTATAATTTTGACCATGTAATTTCCCAATCATTGAAATTACTTGGACTTATTAAATTTATTACTTCATCTCTTAAGAAAGTTGACTTTTTTTTATGTCTATACTACGCCCTGGTTATATCTAAGTTAGAATATGCTATTGTTTCTTGGAATTCCATTTCCCTGACTCTCTTAGGTTGGAAAACGTCCAAAAAATTTTTGTCGCTGCGTGCTATGATACATTATTTACTAAACGGATTGATTATGATTATGGGAGCATTCGAAACCTCTTAGGGCTCCAAACTCTCTTCTCGCGTGGACTTGATTGTGATACCCTTTTAGTTTTTAATATTTTCAATAGCAAAATTTCTTGTAAATTTGCCTTTGATCATGTAGTCGTTCATATCCCTTCTCAGGCTTCTTGTAATCCATTTTTTTTTCGATAGCTCTTATAAGATGAGCCCTAAAGGTCGTTATAGCCATAGTACCAATTCTAGATTTGTCGAATTCGACTTCTATCATAAAAGAAAAGCTAAACTCAGAGAGTTATTTAAGGAAATCCCATATAAATAATTTTCATGTAGAGGTTCTTCCTATAATATTTAAATTTACAATATTCTGATTTATTTTTTGCAAATTGTTACTGCTTTTAACCACTCTTTGGCTATTTGTTATTACTGCTATTTTTTATTATTATCATTATTAATTACTACTTTTTTCGTAACTATTCATCAGTCTATACAATTATTTAGCTATTATTGTTTTTCTTATTTTCTCGTGTAATTATAAATATTTGTAAGGTACTTGTATACTTTTCAGTGCTGGCCTGTTATAGGTCTTAAGCCTGTTGGCCAGCACTATAATAAAGGAAATTGAAATTGAAATTATTTATTATTATTACTATTATTATCACCACGTCTTACTACCCGTTCGGTTTATACGCACTTACGCTAATGTGTGATGGTAGGGTGATTGTGAGATGAAATGGAGGACCTACAGTTTAACGTGGGATCCGAACCACGGTGTAGTCCTGGTATTCCACACATTCACAAGTTGTGATTAATACACGTCTTGTCAGAGGTGAAGGAAGGGTTTGGCAATCAGATAAATCTGTGCTGGAACCGAGGATTGAACCCCGGATCCTCAGCACAGAAGTCTGACACCTTACCCCTAGACCACCAGGTCACCCTTCCTGTGAATCAGTGGTTTCTGGAACTGGGTCAAACTCAGCCTCGTGAGTACAAATGAGTAGCTACTTGAATATATAAGTTGAGGCTCTGGTCTAGAAAACTGAGATTAATAGCCTAAGAGCTCGTTGTGCTGACAACATGACACCCTCTATCCGCAGAAGTTGGAATAATCTTCACCAATAGACGGCATCCGCTTGGTCGGTAGGACTAGATGGCTGTATGACGGCATGGAGCTATAGATACTCCGGTTCCCTAAACTTTCACCCATACTTCAAAGATCTGATTCATTTTAAATATCAATGGAAAGATTAATAATATCAAGGCTTCCCTATAACGATCAATAAATTGGCCTACAACATTCTTAATACTAAATAAAACTCCAACATCCTTTTTTATTTCGTTGAGCTACTTTGACGATACTTAAGAAAAATGCTCCACGTCAAAGAAGTGCAGTTAATCTAGTTACTTTAGTAAAAGTTAACAAAAATATATTATTTCTATTTAATAGAATTTAATCTAAGAAATGGGTTTTAGAGTTATTAAAAGTAACCACTGATAAGTATTTTTTTTCTCCCACGTAATATTTCTAGTCTGGACTAAACACATCTTAACTACACTAATGGGGTAGGAATAAGGAAGGTAGATGTAGAGAGAATGTATCCTAATCCACGCGAAAGGAGATTGGGAAACCGTTTAATAAAGACATCCTCAATATACACGGATGGGGCTTGAACTTTGACCTCCCCGCCACATGTAAACCAGATGAGTCCGACATTTATTCTGCGTGCCCACCTCTGCAGGTCCCTAATAATGACTTTGCTTCCAAAGGACAGTGAAAAAGTTTAAGGTGGAGATGTAGAGAACACGATAAATGGCAAATGTTTTTGCATTTATTTTTTTTAGCAAAACATTATCTTGGTCAATATAAATCGAATCTTGCTCTAACACAAACATAGATTTTATAATTTTCATCACATGGTGATGTCAACAATTCTTGAATATCTGCCATTAGCATAGCGGCATTAGATGACAAACTTTTTGAATGAAGAGAAAAAGTTGTGATTAAATTCCAGAACACCCTTGAAAGATATTCAAGAAATGTTGATATTACTGTGTGAATAAAATTAAAATATGTATTTTTACTGAAGCAATATTTGATTTCTTTTGACCAAAAAAAGGTTTGCTATAGGGTAACTGAAAAAAAATTACTTCTTTTTGCGTCTTCTACAGCTCCATCTTAAAAAAAAGACTTACCTAATGTACCTAAACTAATTTCAGTTTTATGAGCATTGCGTTCTCTTGAGAGTACTTAAAGGTTACTGGATAGCAGCTGTGATAGTAGTTAAAGTGGGGGTAATCAAGTTACAGAAGAGCCGCTGTTCAGCCACATTTTTTATAATCAAATTTATAGACAACCTTATACACACATAGTTAATATCCAGCGTGGAAAAACATGGGCCATTAGATTCATTTATTTTACATAGAACTTTTTTATTTTCACTTTATAGAAAGTAAATAGTTCACGTTCGAAAAGCTGAAGACACAATTTGTCAACAGTGTTACAAGTGATATAACACATATAAAATATAAACTCGAACGAATAAAATTAGAATTCTAGTATTATTTATGTAGTGCGGTACAAATACAGTCCAATTTGTATGGGAAGGACCTTTTATAAAAAAGGGCAAACATAATTTGTTGGTCAGCAGTGCAACGATTTTATTTTTTCTACTTAGTGTTTTTCCATTTTTCTTTCACGAAAATGGGGGTACTTTAATACTCTCAATTCAACCACCCTCATCTGTAATCCATTAGAGTAATCAGTACAAATGCGTATAGTCAGAAAGGATGAAGACCTGCAATAAAAAACAGGTACAGCTTCAGATAACACGAGCCATCGTATTAAATTACGTGAAAGTAGCTGTCAATTAATGTTGATGGACCTTCCTTTGAAAATAAAACTGTTTATATTATTTGAACGAAATGAGAAACTACGTTGTTACATTTCTCAGTTTGTTCCGACCTTTCTCCCCGCCCCCTCCACTCTAAACCACGTGTCAAATGAAACGGAGAGGGCTCAACTGATTTGTTCACCACCACTCTCAATTCCTCTGAGATGTACTACATTCTCCAATAAAAACAGATCCACGGTTTCTAAAGAATGCACATCTTTTCACACCAAGCTTTAACGTTGGGTTTTTTTTGTCTTGTTTTTTTGTGCCAACTGGTTGCGCTGCAGATAGAACCGTGAAGTTATTCCTAGAGGAGGCCCTATCGCGGGTGGGTCCGATATTAGCGGGACGATTGTAGTCACTGTGTAGTAGGATAGATAGTCCGTTCTGTTTCTTTACGGGGTGTTCCGGAATTGTGTTTAAAATTCGAAGAGTTTCTAAAATCGGTGCAAGGTGGGAGTGGGGGG
>CABFWO010001185.1:53652-76235 GCA_902155825.1 Timema genevievae
CCCCCCCCCCCTGAAGATTATTACAGAGCATGTAACACTTTGTCTGCGACACCCTTGTGATTAAGTGTGCAGGGTGAGGAGGACAATATTATGTGCGAACACGTCGCGTGATGCTGATAGTGTTAGGGGAAAGAGGGGGGTGGAGAGACGGCGGGTTCATTACGTTCACGCGTGGTAGACTACATCTCCCTTCTAATCTTGTTATCATACAGCCCTTCCGAGAGCCTTTGCCACATTTCTCAGAGTTTGCGAGGGAGCTGTCCAGCCCCCCTCCAACCCTCCCTACCTCCATTTCAATTCTCGGTGTTTGCTTTAAGTCAAGTACATTTGTTGCGCTAGCTAAGAAACAATTTTTTTACTCGCTTCGGTGGCCACGTGGTCTGGTCGGGTGCACTGAGGGTGGTTTTCCTTTCTTATACACAAATGCGGGTGCACTTTCTCTCAATTAAACCTTCCTAATCCCTAAGATATTGGTATAACTATTACATGGGCGTATAACCTGAACGGTTAGTAAGATGTGGTGCTAAAAGAAAATGTTGCTATACAATTT
Source organism: Timema genevievae (assembly GCA_902155825.1). Lineage (NCBI taxonomy): Eukaryota > Metazoa > Arthropoda > Insecta > Phasmatodea > Timematidae > Timema > Timema genevievae. Next base: position 54,203 of record CABFWO010001185.1, read on the forward strand.
TTTTACACACATAACTAAAAGAAACTATTGTTTTGAATCAAAGTAAAAGTAAATCATATTTTATAATTTAAACTAAATACCAACTCGTAATTTTTCATGCCGGTACGTCTTTGCGTGCATAATAGTGATCGGTGTATCGGGTCGGAAATCGGATCTAGATTTTCTTAGTCAGGCAACTTCTTTTTACTATTGCAGTGGAGATATATCTTTGTAGTACAAAGAACGGCTTAATAAACCCGCTTCAGTGGCCGCATGGGCTAAGGCGCTACTCCAGCATTAGACTGGCTGCTGATGATGGGGGGATCAAGGTTCGATCCTTGCCGGGTACACTGAGGTTTGTTTTCCCTAATCCTTTTCTCAATCTACCTCTACAAAAATGTGGGTGCACTTCCTCTAAATTAAACCTTCCTCATACCTAGGGCATTAGAATAAATATCATATATGAGTATAACCCTGAACAGGTAGTAAAATCGTGGTGATAAAAAAAGGTTAACCAAACTTGTTATTATCAAAACTTATTTTATAATTAATAAAACTCTGGTTCATCACATGCGCCTTGATATCCTTTTTTTGCGAACCGCTAGTGGGACGTGTGCCACGGTTTGAGAAAACTAATCAAGTGGAGCTTTGTAAAACTTGCACACATCTCACTTTAGGTCTAAATGGGACACAATTATTACTACTAATGCATTCAGGAGCGCATTGTAAAAAATTATTAATGACATGGTTTTATACGATCTTAAAACATATAGAAGTTTTTTTCCTATAACCTTTTATCCAACCGATAAAGGAATGGCTTTATAAAATGTAAACATGTAATAAGATATATGTAATAAGTAGAAATCATCAGAATTTGAAGTTCTTATCTACGAACATATACAACAAATTATATATTACAAAAGATAATCACAATTTGAACAAATTTTCTTATAAAACTAGAAATTTGATTTACTAGCTCTAGCATTAGCAACAAAGAATAGTCAACACTGACTAACAAACATTAAAAAAACAACGTAATCCATCATTTATATTTTTTTTTGTGTGTGTGTAACCCTAAAATGTATTTAATGTTTTTTTAATCTTTTAAATCAACTAAATGGGAATGTTTTTATATATATTTGTTATTTCCCTGGCCAATTACAAGAACAGTTGATATAAAACAAATGTACAATTGAATGGGGTTTTTTTACCCAAATTTACCAATCCACTACAATCCCTCCCCCTAAAATTCCCAAATGTTCACAACCTCCTCTTCTAAATTTAAATTTTCCCCGGAATATTACACCACTAAACTTAAGCCTCATTTGAAATTGCAGATTCATTTTACGTAACCCAACAGCGTTCACCTCCTAAGCTCATCACGTGTTTATCCACGCATCACGTTTAGAGCAAATAAGTGTTTACAAAATGCGCGCAAACGGTCGGGTAGATGACGTAAAAAAATAATGCCTGAGCGTATGCGGGGAATCCTTATATACACTACCACGTGATTATTTTTAATAAAAACCGGACATGTTACTAAGCGGCAGGCAGAATACATTATATAACTTTTTTTTATCATTCACAGAAAAAATGGAGGTAAAACAGCCCTTTCTGGTTTATTTAAACTCATTATGTAACTAATTTTGTTTTCACCTTTTAGTGGGAAGTTTCGATCTTGCCTATTTTTTTCCCTTATTATTATTATTATTATTATTATTATTATTATTATTATTATTATTATTATTATTAGCACCGCGTCTTACTACCCGTTCGGGTTATACGCACTTACGCTAATGTGCAATGGTAGGGTGATTGTGAGATGAAATGGAGGACCTACAGTTTAACGTGGAATCCGAACCACGGTGGAGGCCTGGCATTCCTCACATTCACAAGTTGTGATTAATACACATCTTGTCAGAGGTGAAGGAAGGGTTTGGCAATCAGATAAATCTGTGCCGGGACCGAGGATTGAACCCCGGACCCTCAGCACAGAAGTCTGACACCTTAGCCCTAGACCACCAGATCGCCGATTTTTCCCTTATTCATCTCGCTCAAGGGATTATCTGGGAGAAACATAATTTTTTTATTAGCACCGCGTTTTACTACCGGGTCAGGTTACACGCGAATGTACTAAGTGTGCTATTGAGATAGGAATGAGGAAGTTTGAATTTAGAGGAAATATATCAGCATTTGCGTGGAGGAATAGTTGAAAAACCAATTTGGGAAAACCACCCTTAGTACACTCGACCTATATACGAGCCTCGATCTCCCCGTAATTGGTAATCTAGTCTACTGTGAGATTAACGACTTAGACCGTACGGTCACCGAATTGAGTATGTTTATGTTCAGCCTCCATTTTCACATTGAGCTGCTTTCAAATTTGATTGGATTCTGTATGAACAGGCGCACAAGGGAACAAGGACTCAATGGAATTCTGTGAACTGGAGTTTCTTCTAAAGCTACCCATAATTACAACATTTTAGAAACTATTATAAAGTAGTTTAAAGTAAGGAGTGGTAATAATTACCCGCCTCGGTGGCGTAGTTGGCTAACGCGCCAGTCGTGTTGAGCTAGACCCCCGAGGACGGGGAGTTAGTGGCTCAAATCTCGGTCGGGTGAACTGGGGGGTGGTTTTTCCTAAATTGTTTTTCACTCTCCCTCCACGCAAATGTGGGCTCACTTCTTCTAAATTCAACCTTTCCAATTCCTAATCCATTAGTGTAATTAGTACTTAAGCGTATAACCCGAACGGGTAGTAAGACGCGGTGCTAAAAAAATATTAAAACATTAAATTAAATGGTAATAATTAAAGTTAAGACTTAGATAGAAAATTCAGGAATAGCTATAACAAAATATATAGATTTATAATTTAATGAATTAGATAGTTTAAAATTGGTAGATGAATTGAATAACTATAATATTCAAAGATTGATTATATTCTGCTTTTAATGGGCAGCAAAATTTCATATGTATAAAAAATTATTTTAATAAATTAAAATATGGGTTGACAAGTCTAAAATACACACATAAAATATTAAAATATTAGTTATAAAACTTGGATTCAATAAATTAAGGACAAAAACAAAGTTTAAAGATCAACAGTGTTGTAAATTAGATTATAAAAATAGAATTAGTAAGTTAGCATCTCGCAATGAAGTTTAATAAAATAATACTTAGCAGCGCGTCTTACTACCCGTTCGGGTTATACGCTTAAGTAATAATTACGCTAATGGATTAGGAATTGGGAGGGTAGAATTTAGAGGAAGTGAAGCCACATTTGCGTGGAGGGAGAGTGGAAAACCAGGAGAGTGGAAAACCATTTAGGAAAAACCACCCCCCAGTTCACCCGACCGAGATTCGAACCTCGATCTCCCCGTCCTCGGTGGTCTAGCTCAACACGACTGGCGCGTCAGCTAGCTACGCCACCGAGGCGGGTTTTTAATAAAATAGTTAAGTGATCTTGTTACAACGATTTGAGGAATATAATAGTTAAGTGATCTTGTTACAACGATTTAAGGAATATAATAATTTTAATTTTAAGGTTATGTATGAAATCTAAGTCTTAACTTGTTCCATTCCCATTACTCCTTGTGAAACTCAGCCATTATCCTTCTATCAGCATCCTTCTAATGGCTTCTAATGGATAAAATTAGCACATCCCTATCATTAAACAAAACACGTTATATTTATTATCCCCTTCCATCACCCCTTATAATAGGTTTCATTACTTAAATAATATAATATAATATTTAGCACCGCGTCTTACTACCCGTTCGGGTTATACGCTTAAGTAATAATTACGCTAATGGATTAGGAATTGGGAGGGTAGAATTTAGAGGAAGTGAAGCCACATTTGCGTGGAGGGAGAGTGGAAAACCGTTTAGGAAAACCACCCCCAGTTCACCCGACCGAGATTCGAACCTTGATCTCCCCGTCCTCGGCGGTCTAGCTCAACACGAGTAGCGCGTTAGCCAACTACGCCACCGAGGCGGGTTTCATTACTTAAAAAAAAATCATTCTTCCCCACGAAAAGAGTTATTTATTTGAGGTATTTAACGTGCACTTTCTGAACCAACTGATCATATCAGCACACGAGAATTTCTATGAGCGAGAGCAAAAGGACCTACCAATTTTGCCGGGAAAGGTATTTTCACATACCTTCCAGGGTTCTTTTATATCTTACAATAGACATAGGACCAATGGCTTTTACTTCCCCTCCGAAAGAAGTTGTGCTACGGATTTTTATCGCTCAAGAAAAATCCGTCAACCCCGGCCGGGTTTGAACTTGCAAGCACCGGGGCTTGAGGCGATCACTTTACCCCAAGACCACTGGGGTCACCCACCTCGGTGGCGTAGTTGGCTAACGCGCTAGTCATGTTGAGCTCGACTGCCGAGGACGGGGAGATCGAGGTTTGAATCTCGGTCGGGTGAACTGGGGGTGGTTTTCCTAAATGGTTTTCCACTCTCCCTCCACGCAAATACAGGTTCACTTCCTCTATATTCAACGTTCCTAATTCCTAACCCATTAGCGTAATTAGTACTTAAGCGTATAACCCGAACGGGTAGTAAGACGCGGTGCTAAATAAAAAAAACCACTGGGGTCGACAATGAACAGCGTTTTTTAGTCTTAGTTACTGTGCGTTTAAAAACTTCACTTCTATTACATTCTTATCATGAAATATGACTCTTGTTGAACCAATAGATTGGACATAACAGCTATCGCGGATGGATACATAATTGTTAATTTTGCTAATGGAGGTGATCCTTTTCAAATTCTCCTGAAGTTGCGGTCCTCTCAGATAGTCCGGGTCTGAGATATGTAATTCAATGTAATGCCATGTTGTATCTTCAAATATTTTGAAAGTATAGAAGGGGAGATGGGGTTCATTAGTTTCACACTAGTATTTTAAATCAGAGTATCCTCTTATCGTTCCATCTCTCTTTCTCTGGTTTCGTCTGATCCAGGAACAATTTGACATTCAACTGACGTCACATATGAAGCAGGAAGAGAGTAATTTAATTTGTGACCTTTGCCCTCCTCTCATCCCTCTTTCACAGATTTATTCGGTATCACATCCAACGGTAGTTAACGTGCCAACTTTAAACACTTTTTTTGGTGTGTGTTTGGTATCTAACGTCATGGACACATATTTTCGCTCTCTTCCAAACACGTCCCACGCATTTCATTCCAGGAATTATTCTATTTAATATTAGTTAATATTTTTTTCACACATTTGAGATGCTATTTGATTGGTTTAGTTTCATTATCCACAATTGGCTTGGTAGTAATAGAGGGTTCATATTTAGGCACTAGTAATGACTCCTTTAAACTGCTAATAAATTTAGAAAAGGACTATCGACGTGATTTAATTTGGCGTACTACGGGAATTTTATCCTGTGTAGGTGAGTTGCGGCCTAATCTTGAAATCGTGTTCGAGTTGCGGCCCGGCTTTTTGAAAGACACGCATGAATTGCGGCCCACTCACTTGAGAGAGAGGTATGAGCTGCGTCTACCTAATTAGCAGTGTGATTTCTATCATGCTGTCTTAAATTTCTGATAGAAACTATCATCGTCTCATATCGACATCCCTCGTAATAAAGTAAAATGCTTTCAATGTTGGCTGCATGTAAATATATTAGAATTTTCTCTTCTGTTCCTCCAACAAAAATCGGGTTATCTAGCGTTTGGCTTTTTCTCTCGTATATTTTATCAAGTCTTATGAATTATTTTGAAACATAACCATTTGCATGAATTACACACAACTCAATTCGGAAGAACTTAAACCCACGCCAAAGCCTGCTATCAAAACGCCTCTTCACTCTCAAATACAACTCAACTTTCTGTCAAAGCCATAAGTGAACAAAAGAAAAAAAAATCGAACAAAAACCATTTCAAACCCATTTGATGTATCTGAGTCTTTCAAGATAAGTCATGCTGCCTGTTTCTGTTAGTTTCATTCCCTCGTTCAATAGGAAGTGTTGTCTGTCCTACTTTAGTTCACAGCGGGTATTCATGAGAATGTTCCGTGTTTTTCTGGTCTCTGTCTAGCATCCGTCACATTACTGTTCTATCTTAACTGCGTCTTCATCTTGACTTTGCGTCGTGTTACTTTACTAAACTTGTCATAATGTCTTGGGTGAACTTTACCCCCATCCCCCCCAACCCCCCTTTCCACTTTCACTCCAACGAGGGCGACATAATATACAAAGCCATCATACCTTTCCCTACCGTCTCGTGTTTATTTAATGGAAACTTTTGAACTATTCAAAACGTTTCTTCATTTCTGTAGCGACTCAAAGGAAGTAACGCGTGCAAGAGAGATTTTGTTCTATGTTTGACGATCATAATATTATATAACGTATTAAAACAAAGTATTAAACGTTTCATAACTTAGATAGTTTCTTTAAACAAACACCATCTAAGGTGCTACTATCGCAGTAGACTAGAGTCACTAGACTGCTGATGACGGGGAGATCAGGGTTCGAATCTTGGTCGGGTGTACTGAGGGTGGTTTTTCCAAAACTGTTTTACACTTTATCTCCACGCACATGCTGGTACACTTCATCTCAATATAACCTTCATAATCTCTAAAATCATTAGCATAATTTGTACATAAGTGTATAACGCAAATGGGTAGTGAGACGCGGTTCTAAGAAATAAAAAAAAAGTTTTTGGGAAAGCGAATTTAATTACGCTTTTTCTATTGATTTTATTTGGCTGATGAGCTTTCACAGCCATTTTGTTAAAGTTTGTACTCATATATAAATACTCTTATTTCTCGCTGTAATTTTATTTTTGTGTTAACCTTAAACACTCCCAAAGCACGGATAAACATATTTAACCTGTGGATAATCGTCGTAGCCTCTGTTTTAGCTATTTCACGAGATTTCCCATAATTTCTATTTACTTACTGGATTAAGTACGAAAAAATAACACTTTTGTATAGGGTTGTATAGCTGTGATCAAACAATTAACTGAAGAGTAAAATATTTTTCATTTTAATAGAGCTCACATCAATATAAGCCCCATTTATTGAAGCTTTAATACAAATGTTTTGTACGCTCTTGTGCTGGCAATAACGGTTTGTTTCTGGGTCCAAATCTAGTCCTCCAACATACCTTATAAGCAGCTTCCTTTTCAGGTCCTAAAACTTTGTTTTCTTTCCTTTCTTTAGGTCATCTGTATTCCTCGTCTTCTTGGACCTTGTTCCTTTTCACTTTGCCCTCTATAACATCATTATTAAAATATATTTAGGCTACGGCTCTAAAAATTGAAATCTGATATCAAAATACACTTGAACTGAGATTATAAATATGAAGTAACTTTCACTAATATTTAAATATTCACTAAATCATGTGTGGACTACACACACACACACACACACACACACACACACACACACATACACACACACACGCACACACACAAAAAAAATAATAATAGTATCTAAGCTGTAGACAAATAAATTAATATGTCCTGTGGTAACACTGTGGCGATTACATTTGGTGGCTATATTTTGTTAGGGTAATATTGTTTACTTTCTAATGAACGTGTACCGATAAATCTGAATGTGTTATCATTATTGTGCACACTCGTTGCTGGAACAATGGCACCAACATAATCAACAAATTTCAGTTGCATTATATGGAAAACAAAACACACCCACCACGCTAGTATACTACTTTCACTTTAAAACTATTTATAGAACTTAAATTATTCACCTAGATATACAAAACCCAAAGAACAATTTTTATATGTGAAATATAAATTATGAGTTTAATGAGTCGGAAGATTAAAATTAATAATATTTTACATACCTACCTATTCAATCAAAGAATATTGGGCAGGAAACTTTGAGGAAATACACTCGCATTAGTTTGGAGAGGAAGTGGGAAAACCACGATTTTTAAATCACACGCGGACAAACACTCCATTCTCACTTGTATAAACAACCATAAATAAGAGTGTCAATACCCGTTGGAAACATTTTGCTTTAGGATGGGGATATGATTTTTTTTTAAATAAATACATACAAATAATTAAGATGTAAATTATTGATAGAGAAAATCTTGCGCAACATGGTATCAGAAGATATTGATGAAATAAATTAATATATTAAATGAGTTTTTCACCAAGAATCGAATCACAATAATAAAGAGCAAACTCCACTTGACTATATTCACACACACGCACGCACGCGCGCGTGCACACACACACACAGACACACTTTATATGCTTAGTAACTGCTATCTGCTCTTTTACATTAATGATAATAAACAGGGTCCAAATTTTAATAACCTAAAGATGACTTTTAAAAATGACCTAAAAATTCTAAGAAATTAAATTTTTCAAAAATTGATTTAAAAATATGTACAAAAACTCGTAATAAACGCTAGAAATGTGTATTTTACAACTAGACAAGCAAAGAGGATACAAAGTTTATTGCCTGCATTCATTAGCTTCTTATTTCGACAACTGTGTGTTGAAAGTAATTTGACTATTTTTGCATTTATAAAATATCGTTAGTATTTAAAAATTAATTTATTCAAAATGAATGCCTTAAAATGAATCTAAAATGCCTTATAAGGTCGAAAAATGACTAAAAAATTACGCAAACCAAGAAAATATGACCTTGAGTTCCAAAATGACTAAAAATATCTTATAAAATTTACATTTCTACAACAAGAGGATCATAAAAGATGTTTATCTACTTATGAGCATTGTATGTGACGAACCAAATAAAATATGAGATGTCATCAAAATACGGGTTTTGATAATGACTATATGAAATTAAATATTTTAAATATTATTTTTGTTTTTTGCTTTAGAGAAAGTAGGAAACTATTTAGAAGAAAAAGCAACCTCTATACCTGGCAAGGATTCGAACTCTGGCCTCTCTGAAAACCATACTAAATAGCTTGACGTTTAGTTCACATGTCACATGATGTTTATAAACATATTATTTTATTCAGTGTACAAAAAATATTTACCAACTGAAAAGTTTCTTGTTAGAAAAAAAAATCGGTGCATGAGAACGTATTTGCAATATATTTTCTTTGAGGAAAATTTTATTTTTTATTGAAAACCTTAATTTGTATTTTAAAAAGTCCAATATTGCTTTCAAATTAATTGTTTGTGGACAGCACATGAAGGCTCTTTTCGTTAGTTTCCCAGCATTATTCCAAGGGTCCAAGTTCGAATTCCACTACACCCCATTATAGGCTTTAGACTTGGTCATCACACAAAGTGAACACAATATTCGAGTACTACAGGAGTACCTAACTTTCCCAGCGTTCCAGCTCTTGCTAGAGTACTAGGAGTGGACTTGCTGAAGAAATACACAGTGTAACACGATGTCTCTGGTGTGTGTTCATTTGCTCAGATCAAAGCTCGTGTGAAATGGTCCGGGGACGTTCAGCCCCCAGTGGAGGGCAAAAGTGCGAAACTAAGGCATTTTGATGCGCGGGTGAATTAATATTGTTTTATCAAAGGAAAAAAACCCAACATTTAGTAGAAGTTTGGCAGAGATGAACTTTTAAAAATACAAAATTTAATTTTAACATTTTACTTTATTATTGGTATTATTTAACATTAATAGTAATTTCTATCAAAATTGACAGTTGCCGATTACATGAACTTACATATTAGTAGTTTTACGACTGAAAAGAAAACTGTTACTTTTTATGATGTTATAATATAATGTTTTACTTGGGATTTAAAAAAAAATAGTTTCTGATTCATTCAACACATGATTATAAAATTACTTCCTAGGATAACCTAAAACAACACACCCACCGTTAAATTTCCACGCGAAGGACCTTTTAGTAAATACACACACATTTGTTTGCGTCTGGAACTGATGATATTTCACTATTATATTAATGTTATTTTATTAGTATTGATCAAACTTAACAACTGAAAATAATATGACCTGACATGAGAGTAAAACTAATAACGTTTATAACCGTTACGATAGGCCCATTCCTTTCGTCAGTGAACTTAGACCTCCAATGCGCAATGTACTCTGCATTCTCCTTGAGCTCCCAAAACTTTCTTCTTTCCTTCAAGTCATCTGATAGTTGAATCATCCTTCTTAAGATCATCTTTCCCTCAACCTTTCCTTCTTTGACGTCGTACAGAAGACAGTTGCTCTTAAGCATGTGTTGGATCCAGTTGGCTTTGCACCATAGAATCACCTCCAAAATGGTTCTCTTCTCACCCAATTTCCTTTGGACTTGTTCATTTGTCACCCTGTCCTTTCACCTGATTTTCTCAAGTGTTCTCCAGCACCACTTTGCAAATCAAGTTTCTACTCCATACAACTTGATGCTCCCAATATAGCACTTCATCATTTTCTTCCTTAGTTACAAACTCAACTTTCTGGTCCAGCAGTAACCTCTTCTTGTTGAAAGTTTCCTTGGCCATGGCGGTCCTTGATCTAATTTCTTTAGTGCAGTAGGCATCTCGTCCTTAACGTTAGTAATTTTAATATCGTGCACAAATCCAAAATAATTTTGGGCACTGCCTGTAATCAAACCATATTTTCTTTTATATTTAGCAGGATCATCTAGTACCTTGATTATGGTAGATACAATAAATGATAGATACATATCTTTATTTTAAATGTCTTTATTCAAGCATGCGGCTAGATATTGCCATGGTTTGTATTATAGTAGTAATAACATTCTAGCAATGATGATTTATAATATAAAATTTGTTTTTCCAACATTGAACAATTAAGTGTAGCTATATATTACTTTATTGCAGGGTTGCCATGCACCTGAAAAACAGTATAGTGTGTTTATGATGAAAAAAAAAACCCAGGGAAATCTCAGACATTTTTACTGTAAGTTTTAAATAGTCTTACCTTTAAAATGAATGAAAAGCGAACAGACTTAAGTTCTCTTATTTGAACAAATATTTTCACCTTTTGAAATATTGGGTTGAATAACGACCGATTTTTCCCCCATCATGCTCATATAATCCTGTTATGAACTCCAATAATAAGACCTATCACGAGACAATTTTATGAGAAAATTAAACTTAATTCCTCTACTCTCTAAAGGGTCTGGACAAATGAGAATTTCTCTTAGGAAGAGAGGGTATTTAAAAAAATAATAAAAGAGTGGCAGACCCTATAAGTTATTAGTATCAATAATATTATATTATAATCGACAAGTGCAGATAACTCATGTGAATGTGTCAAAAGTAATTGATTAACCTTTGTAAATGTTAGATATATTACCTTTCTTAAAATGTTATTATTCAATTAAGTATGTTATTTGACAATGAGGTTATTTGATCAACTTAGATCCTCACGTTTAATATGAACAACTGTAATAACAAAATTTTCCACTGTTGAATTGCTGGAGGCTGTACATCTGAATGCGTTCTCAAGTTCAATGTCGGCGACTGTACCGTGTAATCATGGTTGCCTCGGGAGATCTCTCGGGGATCAAAGTTCCTAGTCCTTTAGATGGAGCCAAATAGAACCTCCGATAATACACCCACATAATGTTACTTACTTGTCTGCCATTGGTTGATGAGGTCTGGAAACGCGAGGTTGGTTGGTTATCTAGGTGGGAGCTCTTGTCATTCATGCAAGAAGGATATAAGAACCAACTCTTCCCCCCCTCCCCACACCTCAAATAGGGTCGTCTTGACATAAAAAAGTGAAATTACTAAATACCATATAGATATTTATATCCCTTTCTACACTTTGTCATACTACCCATCCGGGATGTACAAATTTAATTAATTTAATAGGGTAAGGTTGAGGAAGTTAATATTGAGAGAAAATGTACCCTCATAAGCGTGGATGGAAAGTGAGAAGCCATTTAAGAAAAATTATCTTCGGTTCACTCGATCAAGATCCCCTTACTTGACTAACCAGACTAGATGAGCTTGACATTTAGTCTTCTTGACCACCGGTGGGAGTCTGCACGATATTGAAATAAATATTTTTATTTGAGTTATGAAATGATATTTTTACATGGTGCCTTTGATCTCAATAGTCGTTAACTCTGTCATAAAATTATGATCCTGGTCACAGTCTTTTGTAAGAGCATTGGCTCTCTAAGTCAAATATTCCGGGTTCGATTCACGTATCTAGGTGGTTTTTCTCAACATATACCTAGGTTTGAATAAAAGTAATGGCTTACAAGCAAGATTATTTCATTTTCTGAAAATTGAAAAATGACACCTGGACACGGGAATCGAACCCGTGACCCGTGTCCAGGTGTCATTTTTCAATTTTCAGAATTTGATATCTAGATGGAGTGATTCCCACTAATAAGCATAAATAATAGCTTTGGCTATAAATTTTCAAAATTATTTCAGTTAATCATTGTTGGGCCCAATATACTGATCAAATGATCAAGTATAACGATAAATTGTATGACACAATTATAAATAATTTTTCATATAGCTAATTTTAATTTGAAACAAAATTTTCAAAAAATTGCTATCAGTAAATCATCACTAACCCTAGAGCTAAAACTAAAAAACATAATTCTCACCTCAAAATATGACCATGTACCATTTAAATATCAAGTGAACGATTTATACCAAACCGTTTCGACTTGACTCTAAACTTAATGTTCTTTTTGGTTGCTAAATTTCTGTTTTTAATTCTCTTTAAGTAATTTTTTTTATTAACTCACTGTATTCGACTAATTATGTTCACATTTGTAATGACTTTTTGTAGATAAAATTAATGAAGTTGAACATAAAAAAATTCAAACATCATAGCTAGGGCTACCACATTTTTTTCGGAATTTTTTTGGGGAATTAAATTAGGAACACCTTTTTTGGTTTTGCCAAAAGTATGCCTTTTTGAATTTTTTTAAAATACAAACTATTGATCATACAGGTAATGTGACTTGGTTTCCAGATGAAAGGATAGTTAACGTATGTAATGTGAACTTTTGGAGCTCTTACGTCAGTTAATACGGTCTCCAGATACGAAAAAGTGACAAAGGGACGAAATTTGGGCCCCTCTACCTTATAGATAGTAGAATATCCAACTTTCAAAATTTAGCAGGGTTATAAAGGATAAAATAAAAACCAAAAAAGAGTTATTACAAAGGGCTTTTGATATAAAATTAATCTTTCTCTTTTCACTTTATATTGAGAGTATTTTGTTTTTGAGAACACCGGTGATGAATTTGGTGCAACCAGAGTACCCAAATATATACATAATTATATATTAGGAAACTTCACTTTTGTCTCTAAATAAAACACTCTTTTTTAAAACAATGTATTTCTCTCCTTTTGTCGCCTTTCCCTTCCACGAAGTTTTAATTTACCAAATGCAAAGTTATATTCTAATGGTAGTGGCAATGAAACATTTTACATTTCATGCTTTTCTTCTGACGTTGACTCATTTCTTTTTCTAAAATTAATATACTCATTAAAATATGTCAAGTAAAAAAATCGTTTGAAATATATTTTTTGTCCTTACACTTAGCTTTAATCAACAGAAGTCCTGCCTCTGTACATCGTTATTATTTTTTTTTTACTTTTTCATAAAATTTAATCATCACAGTAAAAGCTTTAAGGGATCTTTAGTTTATTTCAAATAAGTTGCATATATTTACACACATAATACCGCTTTAAGGGATCTTTTGTTCTTTCACATACATATATTTACACATATACTGTATATAAAGTCTGTTCAGTGTAGGAATTGTTTTCTGAAAGGCCTTTTTCCCTACCAGAAATCTATTATATAGTAGGATATTGGTAAGAAAAAAGATCTTTCAGAGAGTAATTCCTACCGTGAATGGAGTATACCTTACCTACTCTAGTCTATGATATTAGGAGCTCGAAAGTTAATTGCTGCATTTACAAAAGTAAGCCACCTGTTCCTATCTAGAGCTAGTTCTATACAGTATCTCATTACAACCTATCTCTACCTTGAGCTAGTTCTATCCAATATACCTCATTACACACTATCACTATCTTGAGCTAGTTCTACCCGGTCCACATCATTACATCCTATCCCTCTCTTGAGCTAGTACTATCCGGTCAACCTCATTACACTTAAGCTAGTTCTATCCAATCACCTCATTACAGCCTATACCTATCTTCAGCTAGTTCTATCCAGTCCACCTCACTACAACTTATACCTCTCTTCAGCTAGTTCTATCCAGACCATTTAATGACACCCCATATCTATATTGAGCTAGTTCTATCCAGTCCACCTCTTGACATCCTATCTCTATATTGAACTAGTTCTATCCAGTCCACCTCATTACACCCTATTTCTTTCAGGTCCATTTTAATGTTATCCTCCCATATATATCTTGGTCTTCCCAATGGGTTTGCCAGTCAATACCTGAACAAGGTTCTGGATTATTCCATTCGCGCTGCATGATCTGGTCACCGTAATCTACAAGGCTTGATTATTCTAACACTCTCTTGTGATAAGTAAAAGATATGTTTACAGATGTATATTTTGTACTTACCTATATTGGAAAATGTATGCCTAAGATATTGGAAACCTTAAAAATTTTGCTCAGTGCAATAATAACGTAATAAGTCACGCTAGTTCTTATTCTTGTTTTCAACAATGGATAATATTTGTGTTCACCTGTGGCTAAGAATTGTTTTACGTTAGGCTCGCATTGCACTTTTTTGTCGTTGTCTAGATCGTGGCTCGAATCCCGGCCGTGAATATTGTTGGTAGTCAAGGTTTCACATGTGATAGTGTAGTTTTCTCATATTTTCTTCAAATTAGTGCTGTTAGTTTCAATCTAAACTACCCTTTATCATCCCTAACCCATGTGTTAAGCCACTACCCTTAGATTAACCCATCAATAATCTTTGTGTTAAACGTTCGAATAAAAAAAAGTGTTGTATAAAAAAGTTTATCAAGAAAGCTAAAACCCGCCTAGGTGGCGTAGTTAGCTAACGCGCTAATCGTGTTGAGCTAGATTGCCGAGGATGAGGAGATTGAGGTTCGAATCTCGGTTGGGTAAACTGGGGATGTTTTTTCCCTAAATGGGTTTCCACTCTCTCTCTCAACGCAAATGTGGGTTCATTTCCTCTAAATTCAACCTTCCCAATTCCTAATTCAATGGCGTAATTAGTACTTAAGGGTGTAACCCAAATGGGTAGTAAGACGTGGTGCTAAATAATAATTATTTTATCGCTCGATAAAAATCTGTCGACCTCAGGTGGGTTTGAACCCAAGTACATTGTGTCCTAAAGCGAGCACTCTACTCCAAGACCACAGATATCAGCAGACCTACTATATACTTGTGAAAATATTGTCCCCCCCCGTCCCATGCCTTCCTTTATTCCCAAGAATATAAACAACCATAATATAATCTTAATTCATTTTAAACGTACAATAATGGCAATAAGTATTAGCTAACAAAATAATTCTAAGTAATTGTTTGCAGCCATTGCTTTACTTTCAGATAGCTTGTTGCACCTTTTTATTTATAATTAATTATCAAGTAAGACTAAACGAATTCTTTAAGCCAACCAATAAATTCAATTTTTTCATGTAATTATTTTAATCGTTGGTATGATCCTAATTCCATAGGAAGGGCCTTATAAAAAATACAAACACTTTTTTTTTGTGGCCAAAATTTATTTATTTTATAGGCATTGATAATATCTATCAAAACTGACAGCTGAATTTCAAATGACATGATGTGTAACTTCGTTAAAGTAAATATAGTGACTTTATTTTCTGTCTGATAAGATTCTTATAGTGAAAATTGGACTGTATGGTGAATTAAAAGCTGCCTAAAGTTAAAACCTAATAATGCATACGGTCATAATAAGGCACTCTTTAAGGTAACCATATCAGAATGGCCGACCTGTTTGGTGTTGCGATAAAGTGCTCGCCTCAGTACTCGGTATTCTTGGGTTCAAACTCAGCTGAGGTTGACGGTTTTTTCTTGAGCGATGAGAATGCATAGCATTACTTCCTTCGGAGGGGAAGTAAAGTCGTCGATTGTGGCATGTAAAATAACCCTAGAAGGTAAGTGAAAATGGCTTTCCCGGCAAAATTAGTAATATAATCCCTTTCGCTTTTGCTCTAATAAATTCTCGGTCGGTTCAAAAAGTTCACTTTAAATATGTCAAATAAATAAAACTCAAATATATCAGAATGGCAGATACAACTTATTATAGCTTAGTAGAAATTATTTCTCTGGTCTTGCTGTTCTCCTGGTCGAGATGCTTGGCCGCCACAGAGGAGTATCACCGAACCAGAAATACCACGCACGGTGGCGTCTACCCTTTTTGCTTCAATGCTCCAAGCGTCTTTCATTCCTGTGGAGATGTCTGTTACCATGACAACTCGTTATAGATACAACATCTTCCCCCCACACCCGCTACCCTATCTTTACCTCTGCCATCTCTGTCAAGACAGGTACGTTCTCTTTCTCTTCATCGCAGTGTTCTTTGTAGGCTTCCGTAGATTTTCTAACAATTTTGGAGAAATATCAAGCTACTGCCCTTTCCCCCAAACCATTACGGCTCCCATACTACCATTTTGAAATTTGTAAGACTTAATTGGTTCCTTTACGTGTCTCCCTGATTTCAATTTTTAAATACACCAGAAAGGGTGTTCTTCATTAGGTGTATCAATCAATTTTGAGCTCTTCCATATCCTATTTTAAAATTTTTAGATTCAGTTTATTCAGACAACATTCGGTCATTTTACTTACTTGACACATTTCAATTTTATTCCACACCAATTTTTTTTTCTTCTTTTATTGGCTTATAAAATTTTCTCAGAATCAATTTTTAAATTCTAAAATATCGTTATTTTTTATTATTTGGGGCAGTCATCCTGTCTGCAAGTAATTATCTACCACACTTTTAAAAAAATTCTTTGTTAGTTTTTGACATTCTAAACTCTCCAACTCAGATTTTAATTAAAAAAAACCTTTAATATTATGCTAGTTATTTGCGAATTTTCTATTTTACTAAAAGGTGTTTTTTTAAATTTAATTTGGGAAATTTTTTCTCATTCCCCATTTCACTAAAAACCCTTTAATATTATGATAATTATTTGCGAAATTTCTTTTTTTACTAAAAGGTGTTTATTTTATTTAATTTTGGAAATTTCTTCTCATTCCCCATTTCACTACCTAGTTTTGTTATTTGGATTGTTTCCTCTATATTTCTATCCTTCCCGAAGGTTTTTTTTCTAAATATATGCTTCCCCTATATTCCATTTGGCTACCAATTGAGGGTCATTTGAATATTGCTTCGAAAAACAAATGACAGAATCTTGTCTACCGGCTTTGAAAACCCTCAGATATAGATTTTCTGAAAATCAAATGGAAAATAACAATTTTCGAATTTTTGTATAGCATATAGGTATTGATTTAAAGTAAGTAAACTGGAATAAAAAAAAATTACAACAGGGTTGTGTTGAACAGTGCTATAAATCTCTCTAATTCGAATTTCATTCCATTGAGACAAAATTGATTTTTTTAGCCCATAAGTTAAGCTAGGGAACCTTTTGGGTTAACAAATTCGGTCCTTTTTCGAACTTTTCAGATTTAGGATCTTTATCATCATTCTCGGATTCCCAGGAAACTCCATATTGAATGTAAACATTTTACCTCACCGGGAAGTATGAAAAAAACTTCTGGAAGGGAAAAAACATACATAAACTGCATTCATTTTTTATATTATAGATTAGTTATATGTAATTAATATAAGTACTAATTAAATTAATTTCGTTTTTCTCTTATTTCTAGGTAAGTGTTACGAGTATGGTCTTTTATCCGTATTTTGGTGAGTACCTTTCCTTTTAAAGTTGCCCCAAAGAAAAGGGTTTGTGTCAATCTTCGTGGCTGAACGGGTTGATAATTAAAAGGCTGCTGAAGGCTTAATGAGATCATAATTCAATTTTAGGTGATACCTTAAATAGTAGAGTATTTGTATACTATCCAAAAATATTATTTCCAATAACTGGCTTTGGGCTAATTTATCGTCTTAGGCTTTGTGCTTAAAAATTCACGTTAAATCCTCAAATATATTAAAACAAAATAATTAATGCTTTCAATTTATAAGCGTTAAGCCACATTGTACATTTCTGAATTTTTGTGAATTTAGAAACTTTATGTGTGTGTAGAAACTTAGCAATGTCAAAATGCACCTGCGACTTATTTTATTTACTTTAGTATAAGGTGTTCTGTCTTACGACATATCCATTACTTTTGTCGGTGATCTTAGACCGCCAATGAGCCTTGTCCTCTGCCTCCTCCTTCAGCTTCCAGAATGTTCTTCTTTCCTTCAAGTCATCTAATATTTTTAATCATTCTTCTTCCTAAGCTTCTATTTACCTAAACCTTTAATATATACATACACACACAAACTGTTTTCTCTACGTCTGTTATTTCAAGGGACCAAACAGGGTCAAGTTGATTAACTATTTTAAAATATTTTTGATGAACTGTTATGTATTTGTTGTGTTGTATTAATAAAGCTAAAAAAGTCTGTATTGATACACAAATACAATAATAGGCCTACTAGAGTCTTGTATCTACCAAATTTGTTTGAATTACCTTTATGTTAATATCTCACGTTAAGTTTGTTTAGATGTGGGTTTTTATTTTTATTCAAAATTTTATTCCGAAAATTTAAAAAGAGAGTCTCTCAAACCGATGGCCAGTGGGATTTTTTTGAGTGTGGGGGGGATTTAGAGGAATAAGAGGGGTTTCGGGCTTTTGCACCAACCCTTGGTTACTGACACTAAATCGTACAAACTTGAAAAATACATTTTTTGTTGGAATGGGAATTTTTTAAATACCGCGTTTTACTATGTATTCAGGTTATACGCATATGTACTACCTATACTAATGATTTGGGGTTGAGGAATGTGGGGTTCAAAGGAAGTGTACCCGCATTTGCGTGGAAAACCATTTAGAAGACAACCTGTCTCAGTACCGAGCGGGATTTGACCCCCGATCTCCCCGTCATAAGCAGTTTAGTCTATTATGAGAGTGACTCCTTAGACCACGTGACCACCGAAGGAGGGGAAGTGGGATTAAGTTGTAAGATTAAGTTGTAATCTAACGGCATGAATCAATTTCAACACACAAGTTGCAAATCGTTGTAATTATTGGAATGTCTACATGGAAAAGACCACATTTCAATTAATTTAATAAAGTTAAAAAAGTTTCCTGGACATAGGAATCAAACCCGGGACCTTTGACTTAGCGTGATATGATTGCTTTGGTATCTGATTGCTCGCAATATCAATTCGCTCATATTACATTACCTATTTCCACACGTCCTTCACAGACTATTAGTGGATCACGCGATCCTTAATTTGGGGGACTAAAACTGGATAGCATTAACGTCCAAATCCAAGGGCCCTGGGTTCGAATCCCTTGTCCTAATTTACTCTCAACATAGCTCGTATCTAGGGGATGTAGCCTAATGCAAAACCTTAGTGCGGTGTTTTTCCTGAACCACTCTCAACAGAGCTCGTATATAGGGGATGTAGCCTAATGCAAAACCTTAGTGCGGTGTTTTTCCTGAACCACTCTCAACAGAGCTCGTATATAGGGGATGTAGCCTAATGCAAAACCTTAGTGCGGTGTTTTTCCTGAACCACTCTCAACAGAGCTCGTATATAGGGGATGTAGCCTAATGCAAAACCTTAGTGCGGTGTTTTTCCTGAACCACTCTCAACAGAGCTCGTATATAGGGGATGTAGCCTAATGCAAAACCTTAGTGCGGTGTTTTTCCTGAACCACTCTCAACAGAGCTCGTATATAGGGGATGTAGCCTAATGCAAAACCTTAGTGCGGTGTTTTTCCTGAACCACTCTCAACAGAGCTCGTATATAGGGGATGTAGCCTAATGCAAAACCTTAGTGCGGTGTTTTTCCTGAACCACTCTCAACAGAGCTCGTATATAGGGGATGTAGCCTAATGCAAAACCTTAGTGCGGTGTTTTTCCTGAACCACTCTCAACAGAGCTCGTATATAGGGGATGTAGCCTAATGCAAAACCTTAGTGCGGTGTTTTTCCTGAACCACTCTCAACAGAGCTCGTATATAGGGGATGTAGNTCTCTCTCTCTCTCTCACACACACAAATCTACAAGTGTAGTAAGGTAAAAGGATAGTGCTTCCGACTTGACTCCGAAAGCTGGATGGAGACCTCCATCCCCGTTTTATTTTTTTCCAAAACAAAATAATACGGATTTTCATATTTACCTCCAGGCGATGGTGTTTAGTTTCTTAAATATCCACTCTTCTCATTCTGTTCTCCAAGGAATAATATTTTTAATTTGTTGTTAGTCGGTACTGACACTAGAACCAACGTGTAACTATAAACACTTTCCATAAAAAAATGCCGCATCTGACAGCTCTTTGATCTACTTTCACGTAATCATTATGTCGGGTCATGTGATCTGCCACTGTATATACACACATATATATATTGTGAGGTATACATAAAGCCTTGATATATCGATCAAATTGTATCGATATATCGGTTGTTTCCGAAACATTGAGTTGCATTGTTCCGGGCGAACTGGAACGGTGATATTAAGATGGCTTCGGTTATGTAATGCTATTTTTCTCTACTTTTCAATCTGTTTAAGTTTCACCCAGCTGTTGAAAACTGAGGACAAGTTTATAAAAAAATCTGTCAGTAAAAAAATAAAAAATAAATTGCTCATTTTATTTTTATTCACAAGCGTACACATGTGTCAGATCCCTCCCTGTCCGTTACCAAGTTAGCTTAGAGAATGGTAAAACTACTGCAGTAGACCATTTTGGAAGAATCTTCTCTAAATGCAAGGGTTGGGTTTCAAGTCCTGATCTCCCGGCCTATAACGAGTAAGTTATTAATAATAATAATAATAATAATAATAATATCACCGCGTCTTACTACCCGTTCGGTTTATACGCTCTCACGCTAATGTGCAATGATAGGGTGTTTGTGAGATGAAATGGAGGACCTACAGTTTAACGTGGGATCCGAACCACGGTGGAGGCCTGGCATTCCACACATTCACAAGTTGTATGATTAATACACGTCTTGTCAGAGGTGAAGGGAGGGTTTGGCAATCAGATAAATCTGTGCCGGGACCGAGGATTGAACCCCGGACCTTCAGCACAGAAGTCCGACACCTTTAACCCTAGACCACCAGGCCACCAACGAGTAAGTGCACTCTACTCTTACGTTGTAAACCACTGGCCAGCCGCTGCGGGTAAAGATAATTAGATCTGCTTACAGGATACTGCACCAGAAACTTCACCGCATTCATCATCTGTTTCAAGTTTGTGACACAGTTTTTACGCTCTTGCCGTGTACTTCGTAACGAATTGACCTATTAAAAAACAGTTTTAGTGTCTCTTCTTTGTTGTTCTTATTTATTATTTTTTTACTCACTCTTATACTTAAATTGTAAATACAAACTAAAACCTTAGTTGACAGTTCAAATAACTATTTTTTTTTAAAAGTGCACAATGTCTTAACTACACGTTCAGGATCTCCCCGTAATCGGCAGTCTAGTCTACTGGGCGAGAGTAGCGCGTCAAACCACGTGGCCACCGAAGCGGGTAAAGAACCGGCTACACGGAGCCGCACCGCACCGCACCGCACCGCACCGGCGCGGACGAATCGTCGAGAAAGCATTGCCCCGCACTTTTGCGGTGCGGTGCGTACCTTGTAGCCACTTACCACCGGAAATAAATGTTCGGGAGCTTCCGAACTTTGTTTTCATGGTAAAACTAGTCATTTATTTCACAGCCGTGTCACGTGTGATGCTGTAGTCATTGTTTACAACATTACGTACAAGATAAACAATATTATATACAACAACTTATTGAACAACAAACATTCTTCTTAATTATTAACTAACTTAAAACTTTATTCTTCGTAATTAATAACTAATTTAATTTTATAAAAATAGGTAAAAACCTATGCAAGTAAAAATAAAAATCAAACCTATTTTATAGTAGAACTCAGTTTATAAAGAATATAAAAATTGTTAGAAAATGCGGTGCAGTGCGGCTACGTGTAAGCCATACCTTAAATGTATGTTTTGAATCAAA
>CABFWO010001185.1:76327-87993 GCA_902155825.1 Timema genevievae
GAACTGGGCACGATCGCCCCCCCCCCCCCCCCACCCCCCGTTACCGAAGTAGAGCCAATGGTAGTAGTGACGATGGTTACTGCCATCCGCCCGTCACAACACTCGTAACCCTGGAGGGAACGATAAAAAAAAAAAAACTGGAGCTAGGGGTGGGTTTGCGTGTGTTTTATGTTTTCTTCAAGTAGCAAAATAAAAGTCGGCCTTCGGATATGAAATAAATCCGCACTATACCTTCGTTGTGCAAGGCCTTGTAGGAGCGAACCTAACATACTGGGCGTCTTTGGTTAGAGATTGTGTCGGGTGGATTTATTAATATTTTTGGATTCCATAGACTAATAAATAAATCGCCCATCATAGTAATACGTCCACACATCCTTATAAGCTCTAATAGCTCTATAAGCTATAATATATAAATATATATTTGTTTATAAAGCTATATATATATTTATAAAGCTATATATATGTATATACATACATATTTTTATAAAGGTATGTATACATATATAATTATAAACATAAACACATACATACTAGTTTTTAGGCATATCTACGACAGATTGGCTATAATATTAGCCATCCTGAAAGTGAACTAATTTAAGCCCGAATGGATAGGAGACTTGGTGCTAAAAAGAAATATATAATAAATATATTTTCATTGAATTAAAAAAAATTGAAAATGCAACTCTGTTAGGTTACCACGTGGTCTTTATAATTTTTCACAAAGTTTCAGCCTTCTGGATCAGTAGGGGCTTATGTAGGGTGCGTGTAGATAGACAGATAGACCCACACATTAGGAAGTTATATAGAGATTTAGGTGTTTTTTTTTACAATTTCTTAAAAATAAATTCAAGATTTTTTTCTTTTTGGTGTAGGCCTATCTAATGGGTACATGTTTCATAGAAGTACTTTAGAGACTTGTAAAATTTACAAAATAATTTATCCTTCTTAGCCCATAAAAAAATAAAACTATTGATACATTAGATACTTACTCTTCAAGTTCTTGGGCATGTAGGGTCTACTTTTCGTTAACCCTGTGAGGCCGCAAGCTTACCTTGTATCACTACACTGCAGTATATCTTATAATATAGGGTAAGACTGCTACCTTTTAGGTTAGACGAAGTCATTGAGGCATAAAAAACTTAGCAAGACTATAATCTATCCCTGGTTAAACTCTCTCATCGCAACAACTTAAAAAATAACTTTTCTCCTTCTACTACTCTCTGTATTTTGGTTTTGATCAATATCCTATTCAGTGTATATACCCAATGATTCGTGACTTTGTTTCTGATTAGCGAGAGTATTTTTTTAAACTGTTTTTATAGAGAACTGAATGCATATACACGTGTGTGTGTGTGTGTGTGTATGGACAGGAGGCAAACACATATTGCACACCAATCTAAGGTTGGATATTTAAAAAAAAGTGAGTCTACAAAAAAAAAATGAGTTGGAGCATATGGAAGTGAAAATGTCCAGATTACAATTTTAAATATTTACATTTCATTAACGCCTTCTTGCACGAGCTGTGGTGTTAACTGATTACGAGGGGTTGGAAAGTGGTTGCATTGAGAAAGGGGAGGGGGGGGGGGAATTCACTGCTAAAAACGTTGGTCCTAAAAGCGGTCATGGGGACTTTCGGACAGTTTATGTTAAGTTACATGACGGATGTTTAAAAAAAAAATGCCACCGGCTGGCCGTTTCGTAGGATGGCATGAATTATTTATTTAGGCGTGTTTTTGAAGCCTGGGATGTCCCGTGATGGGGTTGGTTTCGAATCCATGCTTTGTTAAGAAACCAACGTGTCTGCTTCATCACCTGGCATGACTTTATTTTAATAATCTTTATAATGACACACTTTAATGCAGACGTTTTAATAGTTTAATAAAGATATGCAGGCTGAAGAGACCTACGTCTTTTCAGATGACGTCAGATTGAGTATATTAATGAATGAAAACTGCACCTGGACAGAGGTGAGTAAAGCTGAATGATTATACGGATCCAATCCTTGTTTGGGTGTTATTTTTAAGAATTAAAAGGTTGGGAAAAGTTGATGTTAAGGACTTTATTATATATCCATTGTCAAATACAGGTCTTTCGATTCAGTCAGCCGTATACTATTCGCTGAACATCAAACCGCCTTATAGATCACCTAACAATAATAGGTTTATCAGGTCGCGTCGAAAGGGTGATGAAACACTTTATTAGGACTTCCTGACTATAATATACTTTGAGACACTCAAATCCTGTCAGACGCTAATTCAAGTCACCAGCTGGGAGTCAACCTCGTATGGTTTAAGCCGAGTGAATTAGTGATCTACACCTTGACAAGATATTACACTCATTTCTGTGGTTGAATTATCAAGCAATTTTTAAATTTATAGGCCAATGTATTATTTTAAGATTTTACTGAATTACACAAGTTTGATAAGATGTATGCTTGATCCAATGATATATATATATATATGGATTCTTACACTTTTATATGCCGATGATCAAATAATCTGACTCTGAAGACAACCTATAAAGTAAAATACACATTGAATAACAGTATAAAATATTTTGAGATAAACATTTCTTTCAGCAATCCAAGACTATGGGGAACATAAAAAAACGTAGGGTAGACACATTAACTACGTAAAAAATATAAGTTTTCTTTAAAGGAAAACAGCCGGATTCACATTGATGTATCATAAAGAAGAATGAAGAAATAACAAGAACTTATGGATACACCAATTTGATCAAAATTGCAAAACAAAATAGGTACAAAACGTCTCAAGAATGGGATGATCAACGTTATCTCAAAAATAATATTAAAATATCAACGCAGCGGAAAACAAAGACTTGAAGACCCCTAAATTGACTTTTACATAATATTCACCTGAAGGTCAAAACATACCACTAAGCTCATGAAGAATTATGATGACGATGATAATGATATTGGTTTCAATTTAATGGTCTCGTAATAAAATATATTTTATCCGCCTTTGCTTTATATGATAAGTTAAATGCCTGACCACTAACTAAAGTTAAAACGTCACTAGTAAAAACAATTAAAATGTCGACTCTTAGCTATGGATTTGTTTATTTTAGTTCTGGCTTTGAGGAGAGATGTATGGCTGGAAATTGAGTTTGGAAATTCTATGGGTTTTAAAGAAGAGGTGAAGACTAACTCAAAGCCATCTTACTGGACGCTTTGTTCCTGTTAAGAAAAATACTCTTGGGGTTGGAACTGCTTCTCAAATATTTAAGAGCCTTCCCGAGGGCTGATAAAGTTCCGGTCTCCAAATGGAAGGATTGAAGAAAGCCAACTTCCTTCGCTCGAATTTCTTGCCCGTTTTATTTGACTGGCCCTGTAAAGGCGTGAACATTTTCTTTCCTATTTTTGTTCTTTTGACCAAACAAAATCAGTAAAGGAGTCGTTTCAATGCCTCTGGGATAGTTTCAATATATTATTATTTTTGGAACAATAATGTTATTTAAAGTAAAATAAATAAACTAGATTGCACCCAGTGTTTTAAAGGATATATGAGTTATATTACTTTGCATTTAAATAAATAATTAAAAATATATTTATACTTTATTTATATTAATGTGAGAGGAATTAAAAAAAAATCTTTTATCAAAATATTGTATAGCTACAAATTAATGTTTATGCATGGCATTACAAAAAAAAAAGTGCAAACAAAAATGTTTCAATCTAAATATATTATTTTATTGTATAAGTGATTTTAATAAAGTTTAGTTAATTAAACATTAGATTGATATTCTTCAACGTATTTATTACCGTGTGGAATATGTCATGAAAATTTAACAAATGATATAAAATTACTTAATTTCAAAAAAGTTAAAGCACATAATTTTTTTTTAGAAGCGGTTGAATTTCAAAGTATTAAAAAAAAAATAACTTCTCAGTTGTCAGAAAAGGCTAAACTTAATGTGAATAATTTTTATCAATGTGTGTTGCTAATTTTCATAATCTTTCTCAAATAAATTTATAATCTAATAAAACGAAAAAAAAAAAAAAGGAAATTTACTGAGAAAACGATATGCGGGGATTAAATAAACTCTTTGATTTACCATGCTAGTTTTTATATGTTTGAGGTATTCTATAATTCCTGTCACAGGTGGGTCAAAAATTGTGGAGTTAGTGGAGTTATTAGAGATTAGAATCTAAACTCATTTTGTGTTAGCCTAAGAAATTATCAGTATATAAGTATATTTTCTAAAATAACCCCCCCATTCTAACAATCCGATCTGTAGAGTAGTTAAGGAATGATTAGGGGGCACGAATTCGATCCTAGCTTTTTTAAAAAAAAATGTGTTTTGATACTTACAATACCTAAATAAATGGTACGGAACTCCGCACGGACTTTCTCGCTCTATTGTTTAAAAATAGAGATATTTACTCAATACTCGTAATATATATAAAACGAAATAATATACACTACCAAACCCAAGCATAAATTGCACTATACCTATGTAAAACATTTTTTGAATCCAGGTTTTAAATTTTATAATTTTATTTTTAAAGAATTAATGTCCTCATTTGTATGTTTGGACCAATAAAAAGATCAATATTTGGTCTACAAGGGTCAACACTTCGTATTAAAACTTCGACTTCCGGTTAAAATTTTCGACATTTTATTAGGTATTGCACTTCTTTAGGTCATAGCATGGATATTAAATTCCCCATTTATACATTTTTACCAACAAAACATGTAAATATTGACTTTTGAGTTTAAAATGGAGATAAATCATTGTTGTACTAACATTTCTCCTAAAAGGCTTAAGAAAAAATAACACTTTTTTAGAGACCTAGTTATACTTATGAGAGAGACCTACTTATATTTAATTACTCAATGGCATTGTAGAATTATTGCGTTAAAACTTTAGTATCTACAACTAAAGCTCATAAAATTGTATTAATATATTTGCCAATATCTCAGAAACTGTTAGTTTAATAAAAATATATTTCATATAAAAGTCATTAATTTTTAATAATACTACAGTTTTGCAATGATAAGTTATTTAGTATCTCAAATAGTTGCGGAAATACAGAAATTTCAGCTTCTGTAAGGAACCATAGAAGTCATTTTCATTGGAAAATGAAAAGGTCGGTTTATTTATAATCTTGATCAACGCCTAGATACGAATTTTAATTAAAATCGTTAGAGTCGATTTTGAAAGAATTGATTTTTTCTCTTTTCACCCTTTATTAAACTACTCTTAATTTTAAGTCTAAACAGACACACAGACAGACGGCATTGCAAAAACCACTTTTTAGGGTTCTGGGGGTCATGAGACGTCGACATCCATCAACATTTCGGGTTAGATTTTTTTATAGTCACAAATACTTTACCTTTAGTGTTAGAAAAGTTAAAAAGAATATATATTTGCGTATAGCTTGAAAGTTATTAGTTTTATATAAATATGTTTAGAATAAAATATTTGTTTTATAAATTGATCTACATATTTTTAAAGATAAGTAATTTCATATCTCAAATAGTTTCGGAGATATGATAAAAATGGTAATTTACGCTTCATACCGGAGCCCTCAAAGTAATTTTGCAGAAATATTGAGAGTAGCCATTTTGTTTGGAATATTTATAAATGTTTTAAAATGAAATTTAATCAAAATCGTTAGAGCCAATTTTGATAAAATTGACTTTTTCTCATTTTGCCCTTCATTAAACTACCCTTAATTTTAGGGGTAGATATCCAATTCCAAAAACGCCTCGGGGTAACTCTATGAAAACTCTAGATACCAAGTTTTAGCCCAATCGGTAAAGTAGTTAAGGCTCTAGTTGGAGGTACAGACAGACAGATGGAAATTCAAAAACAACTTTTTCGGATTCGGGCGGTCATGAAACGTCAAGATTCATCAAAATCTTGAATTCAAATTTTTTGACGATCACAATACTTTCTCTGCGTGTAAGATAGCGAGAAAGTAAAAATAAAGCTTGAGTTGGGTATTTACTGGAAGCTAAGTTTGCTTGTCTATCGTCTTATCACATAGCTCTGAGAGGTTGACGTATACCCTAAATAATACTATAAATTATGAATCTATTTTTAGATTCAAGGCCTACTTTATTATTTTTATGGTTATAAACTACTTAATTAGTTTAGTAAGAATATTAATTTATGTAATTGGTTAATATTATAATACCATGTGTCATTTTGTGGGGAATTTCATTATGTAGGCCCTTTGTTTAGTTTTATATTTTTATTTTTGGTCAATATGTCAATAGAAAAGTGTATTTTAATGAATGAGAACTAATTAATTATAAGTCCTGTTCAATTAAAAAATCGAAAAAAATTTCTTAGGACATAATTACTTTCTATTTCATCACATTAGCAAACATCAACTATTCACTGATTAAGTTACGATTATTTTTCAGTAAAATATAATTTTTTATATTTGTGGCAATGCTTTGAAACATCCAACTGGAAAAGTAGAACAAAGTTTTGGTTAGCTTACTTAACTCACAATAAAAGTTGGGGCTTGTTCCCCTACTGGGTGTGCCCCCGTTTAGTTTTTTGCGTCCTATGTTTTTTCAACCTCTCTTTAGGAAAATACTGCTACACTTACTTTACACTTTTATTATATATTTAGTTAAGTTAAATAGAGTAAAGTTGATATTTTTTAGGAGTGCTTCTTACTATCTATTCTGGCTATACGCTTATATATTAATTACGCTAATGGTTTGACGGATTAGGAAGGTTATATTTAGAGAAAGTGTGTCCTTATTTGTGTGGAGTGAGAGTGGAAAAATCATTTGGGAAAAAAACTTCTTCAGTACACTCGACCGAGATTCGAACCTAGATCTCCACGTCATTGGCAATCTAGTCTACTATGAGAGTAGCACCTTATACCATGCTGCCATCGAAGCGGATGAAGTTGCTATTAGCAATGCTAAATAGCAATAAATCGTATTAAAAAATATCCAAAACTCCTAGCGTATAACAATATTTATATCAGTAAAATATTACAATTTAATTTTATTTAAAAACTTCCGTTATAGGGGAAATATTAAATTATTCCATTACTCTACCTTATATTATTTGTTTATTTAATCCCCCTGTGTGAATGAAACAGCAGTCATTAGCTGCTGGGGAAGGGGAAGTGTGATCAGATTAGGGGGGTAGTCTTACCCCCCTCTTCGTTACCTCTGAACCTCGCTGATGACGTCACGAGCTAGCTTACCCTCCCACACCACCCTACCTTACGTGCATGTGTTCATGTTGTATAATGCCTGTTCAGAGCCACGTATATTTAATGAGATTTTAATGAGGGGTGAGGGTTATAGCCCAATTAGCCCCCAATGTCCATACCTTGACTGGTATAGTCTATGATGAAATAATTTGGGAGTGTTTTTTAAACTTAAACATTCTTACGAAAACCTGGGGCCTTTGAATTGTAAGAGCAACTACCGTATATACTTACTGACTTAAATAATGAGTAAAGAACTACCTTGTTTACTAGACGAACCAGGATTACTCAGTGGTAAAACATTCGCAAATCAAGTCAAAGCTGATGGGTTCGAATATAATGTCAAAGCATTTTAAACATTTAAACATATTTAAAAGTATGTGCATTTATATTTGCTCATTAAAATCTATAATAGTGGTGACAGGTAGGTTGGGGCTGGAATCTTGGTTGTATGTTGTGAGGGTGTTTATTAATAAATTGTTTTCAACCCCTCCTTCATGAAAATGTGGGTACACTATCTCTAAATTATAACTTACTCCTCCATGCCCCATAATGAAGTACGCATAGCCCTGATGGATACTGAGATTAAGAGATAAAAAAACAAACTGGGTTCTTTGAGGACTAAAAAAACTATTTTAAAAACACATTTGAATCACAAACAAATTAAATTGTATTTTTTTTTCCAATTGCATTATTTGTAGGAGGTTTTTTTTATGACTATATTAAGCTGTTGATGTCCAATATAAGCTTGTTCCAAGTTGCCACCTCTTTGATTGGTGTGTTTACATTCTAAATCCATATAAATATACAAATACACCAAACTATTCATAAACTTATATAATTTGTCCAAACAAATATGTTTGCCAATCTGTGTTACGCGTTTCTTTTGGATTATATGAAAGGTTTCAGGGTGTACGCGTCATATTAATGAATTTTATTACTAATAAAATATTGTTGATATTAATAAGTCTGAAAAAAAAAGGATTAACGCATATTTTAATGTGATGTCACGGACTTAAAAAAAAAAGTCGTTCTTTCCCTGTCACTTATTTGTTTAGCATACCATAAAAGAGTTATTAAAGTTTGGAACGACCTTTTATTTCCCAATAAGATTAATTAAATTTAGCAGCAATAATGTTCGTTGATAATTAAACCACTATAGTTCCGATACTAGTTATAAGAGGTGTTGAAGTTTCGGGAACGACTCTTTACATCCCGATAAGGTTATTTAAAGTTCACCGGTAATTATGTTAGCTAATAATCAAACGACAAAAGTTACAAGTTGAATAACGTTCCTTATAGTTTCAATACCAATTATAAAAAGGTATTAAAGTGTATTATGTTCCTTGTGGAACAATATGAGAAGGTGCATGTTGAGTTTGATTAATTCACCCAAAAGTTATACAAATTATTGATAAAGGTAAAACCATGGTCCCTAAAGGAATACGCGACTGAAGAAAATTCCGGAAACACTGGTTAAACAATAAACACTGTTTAAAACTATTGGTATTTTTTGAGATTATTTTATAATTTGAAATATCTTCCATACATAAACCTCATACTACTGGTTCTACCAGGTTGTTTACTACAAAACATCTAGAAATGGGTCCTTGGGTCAATTAAAGTAGAAATAATTAAATATACGCCGATCCGATTTTGAAGGGTTAAAGTTATATCGACATTTAAATATAAAGGATTATTATTATTAGCACCGCGTCTTACTACCCGTTCGGGTTATACGCACTTACGCTAATGTGCAATGGTAGGATGATTGTGAGATGAAATGGAGGACCTACAGTTTAACGTGGGATCCGAACCACGGTAGAGGCCTGGCATTCCTCACATTAACAAGTTGTGATTAATACACATCTTGTCAGAGGTGAAGGAAGGGTTTGGCAATAAGATAAATATAAAGGAGAATGATTACTTGGAATTTTAACAATTTTATTTATTACTATTTGTTATTTAAATATATGTATAAATTAAAACTTTTTTGTTTTAGCAGCGCGTATTACTATCCGCTTGGGTTATTCGCTTATGTACTAAATACGCTAGTAGTTTTAAGGATCAGGAAGTTTACCCGCATTTAATTGGAGGGAGAGTGGAAAACCATTTTGGAAAAAACACTCATTACACCTGACTAGTATTCGAACCTCGATCTCCCCGTCATCGGCAGTCTAGTCTACTGCGAGAGTAGCGTCTTAGATAATGCGGCCACCGAAGTGGGTTTATAACATTATTAATTTACGGTACCACAAACGTTCAAAATGACTTCCTCTTAATTGTGTACATTTCTAATTACCCATAATTAGTTTCGGGGTGATCGTTTATATGCTCTATAACGTTGAGCATTTGTTGTATTTATTAAAGTGATAACTCAAAAACTTACTAAAACAAATCTTGTTTAATCAAATAATCAATTAGGGGCACACGTGTGTTTATTTCTAGCCAGGGAACGTTACTTTACTAGATGTCTGATAGGAAACCTTCTGTACACCCTGTATATTTTAACAATGGACATCTTTGTGGAGAGTACTATTTGTACTAAGCTTGTCCACCCTCCACCCCCCTGAAGTATGAGGCCCACCCCCTGATTTGTGGTACCACATGACGTAACACACAATCTCTTTATCATCCAAGCGAGTCAACTGGGGTGGACTTGTTTCACAAACGCGAACGTCATAGTTACTAGGGTGCCACTGATTGGCTGAAACAGCCAAGTAACGGCTTGTTACGGGGAAGTGCCCTCAACCTGTATCCATTACACAAGGATTGGTTGACCTTAATTAATTGTTTAGTCTTCCTCTCTCTGACGATCCCCTCGACAGGATTGCAGCAATTAATGAGGAAGGCGCTCCTCTGAGGGATATTGAAATTTGTAACGTTGGTGTTCCTGGACCCACGTTTTTTTACTATGTAATGAAGATGATGGACGGTTCTACTCTACAGAAAGGGTACAAAGTCTAGTCTTCCTAATTATTGGCCCTTCGTAGCTATTGTCTCTATAAATATGGGCGTTACTGTACATTTACACGTTCGCCGAACAAGAGTAGAGCAGAAACGTGATCACGTGCCGAGCTCAAAGCCAATCACAAGGTTTTAGCCTCGCCGGCTTTATCTGTTCAGCATGACTTGAAATAACTTAAGATTTCCTTTTTTTTCGGTGTGACAAAATAAGGTTAGGAGACCCAATCGCACTTCGAGACCAACTTTCACAATCACTGCGCATGTACTTGAAAGATTTTATTCAGTACGCATGCGCTTACATAGCGAGATGCTAGCAGATTACACTTTTAGCTGTGAGGAGATTTGAAATAACTTGTTTAGTAGAAATCAGGTGTGTAGAGCTGGTTGATTTGTTTCTAGGCCCATCACAATGATTAGAAAACATACGTCGTGATATTATTATTAAAGATCTGTATATACACTATACAATAAAACATATCGGTAATCAGCTGTTTCTAGTTTATGTTGTAAATAAATATTGGCCTAAATACATTTCTGGTAGCGTGTGAATTGCTGCGCCACTCAATCTTTAATTTCATTTATTTGAGGTATTTAACGTGCACTTTTTGAACCAAATTATTATATCAGCAAACGAAAGTTTCTATGAGCGAGAGCGAAGGGGCATATCAATATTTTCGGGAAAACTATTCTTACATACCTTACAGGGTTCTTTTACACGTCACATTTGACACGAGACAGACAGCTTTATTTCCCCTCCAAAGGAAGTTGTGCTACGGATTTTTTTATCGCTCAAGAAAAACTCATCGACCCCGGTTGGGTTTGAACTGACGAAGATCGGGTCCTGAGGCGAGCACTTTACCCACAATACCATTGAGGTGAACTGCGCCACTCAAGCGTACGCCCTTCTCAATTTTTAGTATGGCTCAAACTGCTTTAGCAACGCATTGGGCTTTAGGACAAGCGGGTGCCATGTCTACCAATTGGAAAACGATTTTTTTAGCACCTTTTTTTTTCATCTGCCCAAGCTATTAACTTATTTACAATAATAGAATAATGTGATACGCTAATGGCTTTAGGAATTACGTAGGTTATATTTACAGGGAGTGTACCCGAATTTGCGTGATGGAAGAGTGGAAAACTATTTTGTTAAAACCACACTCAGTATACCCGACCGAGGTTCGAACCTCGATCTCCCCGTCATCAGCTGTCTACTCTACTGCGAGAGTAGCACGTTAAACCACGTGGCCACCGAAGCAGAATAACATTACATTGGATATCACCTCTAAGGGAACTGCATGGCTACTATTGGGAAACAGCGTTGTCATTCTCTCGTTTTTATGTGATCAATCCTCCCCTCAAATATAAGACAAGTATTGCAACGCTGGTTAGTCGAGGTTGCCAGTAGCTCCTTCTTACCCCAGCACACCACCTTCAGACATAACTGAGAGCGAGGAGATTTGGCCAGTAGCTCCTTCTTACCCCAGCACACCAC